>WOXC01008063.1:602500-738037 GCA_011680675.1 Gymnobelideus leadbeateri | reverse complement strand
TAAATCAGGAAGAGATAAAACAGAGAAAGAAAATTATAGACCAATCTCCCTCATGAATTTAGACGCAAAAATTCTAAATAAAATATTAGCCAAAAGACTCCAACAACTTATCACAAAAATAATACACCCTGATCAGGTAGGATTCATTCCAGGAATGCAAGGATGGTTTAATATTAGGAAAACCATCAATATAATTGAGCATATCAACAACAAAACTAGCAAAAACCACATGATCATCTCAATAGATGCAGAAAAGGCTTTTGACAAAGTACAACATCCATTCCTATTAAAAACACTAGAAAGTATAGGAATAAATGGAGCCTTCCTTAAAATAGTTGCTAGCATCTATCTAAAACCATCAGCAAGTATTATATGCAATGGGGATAAACTAGAAGCCTTTCCAATAAGATCAGGAGTGAAACAAGGGTGTCCACTATCACCCCTCTTATTCAATCTGGTACTAGAAACGTTAGCAGTAGCAATTAGAGAAGAAAAAGAAATCAAAGGAATCAAATTAGGCAAAGAAGTGACCAAGCTGTCACTCTTTGCAGATGATATGATGATATACTTAGAGAATCCTAGAGAATCAAGTAAAAAATTACTTGAGACAATAAATAAATTTGGCAAAGTTGCAGGATATAAAATAAACCCACATAAATCCTCAGCATTCCTGTACATCTCTAATAAAACTCAACAGCAAGAGATAGAAAGAGAAATCCCATTTAAAGTCACTGTAGACATTATAAAATATTTGGGAATCTACTTGCCAAAACAAACCCAGAATCTATATGATCACAACTACAAAACACTTCTCACACAAATAAAATCAGATCTAAATAGTTGGAAAAATATCAATTGCTCGTGGCTGGGTCGAGCTAATATAATAAAAATGACAATTTTACCCAAACTAAACTATATATTTAGTGCCATACCAATCAATTTACCAAAAAACTACTTTGTAGAGTTAGACAAAATAATAACAAAATTTATTTGGAAAAACAAAAGGTCTAGAATATCAAGGGAATTAATGAAAAGAAATGCTAGGGAAGGTGGACTAGCTATGCCAGATCTTCATCTGTATTATACAGCAGCAGTCATCAAAACTGCTTGGTACTGGCAGAGGTGTAGAGTAGTGGATCAATGGAATAGATTAGGTGCAGGAGACCCAGCAGTTAATGAATATAGCAATCTATTGTTCGATAAACCCAAAGACCCCAGTTTTTGGGATAAGAATGCACTATTTGACAAAAACTGCTGGGAAAACTGGAATACAGTATGGCAGAAACTGGGCATAGATCACTATCTAACACCATATACCAAAATCAAGTCTAAATGGGTGCATGATCTAGGTGTAAAGGATGATACTGTAAGCAATTTGGGAAAGCAAGGAATAGTTTACCTGACAGATCTGTGGAGAGGGGAAGATTTTAGGACCAAACAAGAATTAGAGAGCATTATAAAATGCAAAATGGATAATTTTGATTACATTAAATTGAAAAGCTTCTGCACAAACAAAGCCAATGTAACCAAGATCAAGAGATCAAGAGGGAGGTGGGGAATTGGGAAAGAATTTTTACAACTTGTGTCTCTGATAAAGGACTCATTTCTAAAATTTATAGAGAATTGAGCCAAATCTATATGAATACAAGTCATTCCCCAATTGAGAAATGGTCAAAGGATATGAATAGGAAGTTTTCAGAGAAAGAAATTAAAGATATCTATAAGCATATGAAGAAATGCTCTAAATCACTATTAATTAGAGAAATGCAAATCAAAACAACTCTGAGATACCACATCTCTCCAGTCAGATTGGCTAAGATGACAAAACAAGAAAGTGACAAATGCTGGAGAGGATGTGGACAAATTGGAACACTAATACATTGCTGGTGGAGTTGTGAACTTATCCAACCATTCTGGAGAGCAATCTGGAATTATGCCCAAAGGATTATAAATAATTTCATACCCTTTGACCCAGCCATACCACTCCTAGGGTTATATCCCAAAGAGATCATAGTAGTGGGAGGAAGAACCATATGTACAAAAATATTTTTAGCAGCCCTTTTTGTGGTTGCAAAGAATTGGAAACTAAAGGAGTGCCCATCAATTGGGGAATGGCTAAACAAGTTGTGGTATATGAATGTAATGGAATTTTATTGTGCTATAAGAAACGAGGAGGTGACGGATTTCATAATTACCTGGAGAGACTTATACAAACTGATGCTGAGCGAGAAGAGTAGAATCAGAAGAAATTTGTATACAATCACAGACATACCATATCTGTGACGACCAACTATGACAGACTGGACTCTTTTCAGCAATGCAGTGATATAAGTTAATCCCGAATGACTCAAGAAAGTGAGAAATGTGCCATCCAGAGATATAACTAGAAAGAACTGAGCCTGAATCCTGATGGAAGCAAACTAAATGATCTTGTTCTTCTCATTGTTTCGTTGTACTTCTTCCTTACCATCTTTCATCCCACCTAGTACAATATGCCTTTGTAATTGGAATAATGTTTAATATGAATGCATTTGCAGACCCTATACTGTACTATATGATCTCATGAGGGGAGGGGGGAGGGAAGTAAAGGAAATTTGAAAATCAAGGAACTAAGGAATTGAATCTTGTCAACGAAACTAAACTAATAAATTAATTAAAAAAATAGTTGCTAGCATCTATCTAAAACAATCAGCAAGTATTATATGCAATGGGGATAAACTAGAAGCCTTTCCAATAAGATCAGGAGTGAAACAAGGGTGTCCACTATCACCTCTCTTATTCAATCTGGTACTAGAAACGTTAGCAGTAGCAATTAGAGAAGAAAAAGAAATCAAAGGAATTAAATTAGGCAAAGAATAGACCAAGCTGTCACTCTTTGCAGATGATATGATGATATACTTAGAGAATCCTAGAGAATCAAGTAAAAAATTACTTGGGACAATAAATAAATTTGGCAAAGTTGCAGGATATAAAATAAACCCACATAAATCCTCAGCATTCCTGTACATCTCTAATGAAACTCAACAGCAAGAGATAGAAAGAGAAATCCCATTTAAAGTCACTGTAGACATTATAAAATATTTGGGAATCTACTTGCCAAAACAAAACCAGAATCTATATGATCACAACTACAAAACACTTCTCACACAAATAAAAACAGATCTAAATAGTTGGAAAAATATCAATTGCTCGTGGCTGGGTCGAGCTAATATAATAAAAATGACAATTTTACCCAAACTAAATTATATATTTAGTGCCATTCCAATCAATTTACCAAGAAACTACTTTGTAGAGTTAGACAAAATAATAACAAAATTTATTTGGAAAAACAAAAGGTCTAGAATATCAAGGGAATTAATGAAAAGAAATGCTAGGGAAGGTGGACTAGCTATGCCAGATCTTCATCTGTATTATACAGCAGCAGTCATCAAAACTGCTTGGTACTGGCAGAGGTGTAGAGCAGTGGATCAATGGAATAGTTTACGTGCAGGAGACCCAGCAGTTAATGAATATAGCAATCTATTGTTCGATAAACCCAAAGACCCCAGTTTTTGGGATAAGAATGCACTATTTGACAAAAACTGCTGGGAAAACTGGAATACAGTATGGCAGAAACTGGGCATAGACCATTTTCTAACACCATATACCAAAATCAAGTCTAAATGGGTGCATGATCTAGGTGTAAAGGATGATACTGTAAGCAATTTGGGAAAGCAAAGAATAGTTTACCTGACAGATTTGTGGAGAGGGGAAGACTTTAGGACCAAACAAGAATTAGAGAACATTATAAAATGCAAAATGGATAATTTTGATTACATTAAATTGAAAAGCTTCTGCACAAACAAAGCCAATGTAACCAAGATCAAGAGGGAGGTGGGGAATTGGGAAAGAATTTTTACAACTTGTGTCTCTGATAAGGGACTCATTTCTAAAATTTATAGAGAATTGAGCCAAATCTATATGAATACAAGTCATTCCCCAATTGAGAAATGGTCAAAGGATATGAATAGGAAGTTTTCAGAGAAAGAAATTAAAGATATCTATAAGCATATGAAGAAATGCTCTAAATCACTATTAATTAGAGAAATGCAAATCAAAGCAACTCTGAGATACCACATCTCTCCAGTCAGATTGGCTAAGATGACAAAACAAGAAAGTGACAAATGCTGGAGAGGATGTGGACAAATTGGAACACTAATACATTTCTGGTGGAGTTGTGAACTTATCCAACCATTCTGGAGAGCAATCTGGAATTATGCCCAAAGGATTATAAATAATTTCATACCCTTTGACCCAGCCATAACACTTCTAGGGTTATATCCCCAAGAGATCATAGAAGTGGGAGGAAGACCCATATGTACAAAAATATTTTTAGCAGCCCTTTTTGTGGTTGCAAAGAATTGGAAACTAAAGGGTGCCCATCAATTGGGGAATGGCTAAACAAGTTGTGGTATATGAATGTAATGGAATTTTATTGTGCTATAAGAAACGAGGAGGTGACGGATTTCATAATTACCTGGAGAGACTTATACAAACTGATGCTGAGCGAGAAGAGTAGAATCAGAAGAAATTTGTATACAATCACAGACATACCATATCTGTGACGACCAACTATGACAGACTGGACTCTTTTCAGTAATGCAGTGATATAAGTTAATCCCGAATGACTCAAGAAAGTGAGAAATGCACCATCCAGAGATATAACTAGAAAGAACTGAGCCTGAATCCTGATGGAAGCAAACTAAATGATCTTGTTCTTCTCATTGTTTGGTTTTACTTCGTCCTTACCATATTTCATCCCACATAGTACAATATGCCTTTGTAATTGGAATAATGTTTAATATGAATGCATATGCAGACCCTATACTGTACTATATGCTGTCATGAGGGGAGGGGGGAGGGAAGTAAAGGAAATTTGAAAATCAAGGAACTATGGAATTGAATCTTGTTAACTGAAACTAAACTAATAAATTAATAAAAAAAGAAAAAGAAAAATTCTCACAAACTAGCCAACTCCCTTTCCATTGGCACTTTCTGGTCTAGCAGCTTATTTCTACTTTTACACATAAAACAATAACTTATTAGCAAGACTCAGCCTCTTCCACACACCCCTGCCAGTTCTTTCCTGGTTCTGTTGGTATTGTTGCAAACATGTTTTGACATCTCTGGGTTCTTCCTTCTGTAGTATCCACGTTAATTAGTTTAATCACTGATAGGAGTTTGCGTTTCCAGACCTCTCTGCCCACAAATTCCAAAGACAACTTGGAAGGTCAGCAGGAAAACTCTGTCACACCTAAGGGAGAGTGAAGCACAGTCTAGCACAGGCCATGCCAGAACAAGTTTGGCCACAGAAAACAAAGAGCAGACCTTGGGAGTGACTGAATTTGCAATTGCAGTGGCAACTGATGCTTCTGGAGCTTTCAGTTCACAGATAGTAAGGGAGTGGAACAACTGGTCAGAAGTAGGTTACAGGGGTAGTTTTTACTAGTATTGGTATAGGGCTCTATTGCTTTGCCTGTGTTTGGATCCATGTCACAGTTCTCAGTGGCTGTCCCAAGGTGAGGAGAAGCACTAGCATAGCAAAGCTAGTGGCGGGAGTATGAGGACCCCCTTTTACAGTCCCAGGGCAGAAAAGAGTGCTTGTAGTCACTCACTGACCAGAGTATGGAGCAGAGGAGGAGTAAACACCTCTTCTGATACCACCTTGGAAGAACTGGAAACTTACTCTCTATAAGTATCTCTGAAAACAAATGCATAAAACCCCTGAAGATTAGGACAGTGTATGCTCTACACTGGAAGCAAAGCCCTACTTCAAAGAAACAAACAAACAAATGAAGTTATTAACAAATGAATGAATGAATGAATAAATAAATAAATATTTAAAAAGCAACAAATATGCTGGGAAAATGAGCAAACAACAAGGAAAAAGAAAAAAAAATCCTCCGACCTGAAAATGATGATGGTGACCAAGAAGATCAAAACAAACTAAGAAAAAACAAAACAAAATAAAACAAAATCAAAGATCCTACATTCAAAGCCCACAAGAAAAACAAATGTGAATTGATCTCTAGCCATGAAAGAGCTCAAAAAGGATTTTGAAAGTCAAGTAATAGAGGTAGAGGAAGATTTGGGAAGAGAAATGAGAGTAATGCAAGAAAATCATGAAAAGGGGGTCCACAGCTTGGTAAAGGAAACACAAAAAATGCTGAAGAAAATAACATGTAAAAACAAACTGTGCCAAATGATAAAAGAGATCCAGAAAGGCAATGAGAAGAATGCCTTAAAAAGGAGAACTGGTCAAGTGGACAAAGAGGTTCGAAAATTCAATGAAGAATACAATTTCTTAAAAATTAGAATGAAACAAATGGATGCTAATGACTTTCAGAGAAATCAGGAAACAATGAGAAAATTGAATGAACAACAACAAGAAAAAAAAACAGTACAATGTGACATATCTCATTGGAAAAATAATTAAACCAGAAAATCGATTCAAGAGATAGAATTTAAAAATTATTAACTATGTGTAAGCCATGATTGAAAATAATAATAATAAAAAAGCTTAGTTGTTATCTTTCAAGGAATTATTAAGGAAAAATAGCCTGACATTTTAGAACCAGAGAGTAAAATAGAAATTGAAAGAATCCACCAATCAACCTGAATAAGACCCCCAAATGAAAACTACAAAGAATATTATAGCTAAATTCCAAAATTCTAAGGTCAAGGAGAAAATATTGCAAGCAGTTTGAAGGAAACAGTTGAAATATTGTGGAGTCACAGTAAAGCTATTCCAAGATTTAGAAACTTCTATATTAAAGTATCATGGGACTTGGAATATATTCTGGAGGGCAAAGGAGCTAGGATCACAACCAAGAATAAACTACATCCAATGCTTAGTGCAAGCCTTCAGGGGGGAAATAAATATTCAATAAGATAGAGAAGTTTTAAGCATTTGAATCACCAATGTAATATTAATAGCAGTGATGGTGGCCATGAATATTTTGGTGTAGTTGTAAACACAAAAATGCAACAGGCTCTGCACAGGGTTGACAGAATCAAAACATTTATTCAATTAACAGAAAACTGAATCCCAAAATCTGAAAGCCAAATTCATCATAGTAACCACAAAGTCATCACACATAACCAATGCAGTATACACCAACATTCCCATGCCTTTCCATACCTTCCCTCAATCAAGCCTTCAAAACAAAACAGGCTCCCTTAAGAATGCTCTTTTCTCACTCACTCTAGCTGTTCAGCCTCCACGCTACTTGCTCGAAGCAGTTCTAGCTCACTCTCTCTCTCTCTCTCTCTCTCTCTCTCTCTCAGCTTCCACACTGCTTTTTTATTCTGGTCAATAGCTCCGCCCAGTTCTGCCCCTTCTTTTTTGCATCGGTAAGTTCCTCCCACTGTTGGATTCACAAATTCTGTTTCTTACAAAGCCTTGATATAATCAAGGGCAAGGCTCAACTGAAAAAAAAAAGCTGCTAAGTACTTGTTTGCTTGGCATCACAAGGGGCAGGGAAGTTTCTTAAATTCCCAATATCATTACATTTGACCCCAAGATCTTTCATGTCCCTTACATAGGTCAATGGGAGTTTAGGGGTAACTGGTGTCAACATAACTTTGCAGCAATATAACAGGGATAGCACAAAATAAACACAGAAAACAAAATTTTAAGGTGGGACTTGAGCACAACTCCCCATCATTCCTCCTCAAATAAACAGGATGCCATATTCTTTGAGCAAGGGACAAAGGTCGCTCCTTCCATGGCTACCTACTACTGAAATTGTATGTAGAGCTGTCTCTGTCTTAAGAGGTACCATTTGAGATGTCAGTTCTTTAGCCATCATTTGGATTATAATTAATGCTTGGTACAGAAGTGACACATGGCAGCTGTGGACAGGAGGTAGCATCTAGCTTAAGTGAAAAGCCATCTACTGGTAAAGAGTACCAAGACTGCAGGGAAGAAATATAGCATGCAAAGTGAAAAGATGAAATGCCAAGAAGAAACTAGGAGACAATAGCCAGAAATAGGCTACACGTAGGGTCAGGCATGTTTCTGGAGTCCATGAACCCACTATTGTAGCACCAATCATGGTAGAATTTATGAGTGAAGGATACAGTTTGGTAATCATCTTCTCCTGAATGAACACTAATTATAGTGGTTGATACATTTTTCCAATATGAGGTCTGTAATCTTGTCTGTGTATTTATTTAATCTGGGCTAGGGCTTGACCTATGTTCTATTCTCCCTGAAGGTGAGACAAATTTGTATCCAATGATTCAGGAGTATCTGTAGAGGTAAATCCTTTTTCCCTCTTCAGTTTATTATCAAGTGACTTTTCTTGCTACATCTTATGCAGCTCTTCAGTTGTAATACCATCTATACTTCTAAAATTTACCCCTAATCTCAATAGAGCAGTCAACAATTTTTTTTCCTTGTCAATTTATTCTGGGATGAATCAATTGGCTATTTATGCTCCTCTTTGGAGGAAATTCATCTGTTCCCCACTCCCCTGAGTCACTTAACTGTGAAAACTTATCCATCACGTCTGAAAGAGGGTGCCCTATTTCCCCAATTAGCAGTAGAATTAGGTGCTTATAAGCAGGAGGAAACATCATCACTATATTTCTGAGGAACTCTTTAGGGGCTATCATGATATGCATTTGCATCTCCAACTTCTGCATTAGAATATTCCTTATATAACTTTGTTTAATTCTTCTCCCACATATTCTCCTGGCAGTTGTCAGGGTATGTATGCTCAATACAAAAGTTGAATGCATATTCCCTCCGTTAGTTATTTGCTCCTTTTTAGCTAATTGAGCAGAAATACTCATGGTGTCTTTTTCTTGACTTTACTGATCAAAATTTTGTCTAAAACATTTACTAGTTCATTATGGGGAATATTTAATTTAAAAGTATTGGCTGCACTGCTTCTTCATAAGCAAAAACTTGACTCTACCGTTATAGGATCAAGTATAAAATTCATTGTTAGATTTTTTGTAAGCTTTCTTAACTTATTCTCAATCTGTCTTGTGAGCCTCAGTACACATTACTCTGCTTTATGAACTCTACAATCTAATCAAATTCGAATTGTTTTCTTGTATTTACACAAAACATTCTATTTCTCATTCCCATATTTATTCACTGGATACACTCATGCTTATGATAGTCTTTCTACTCACCTCCAACTCATAGAAATACAGTTTAAGTACTATCTTTGTATCTGTCTATCTTTCTTTATCTATCTATCCATCTCTCTTTCTTTCTCTCTCTTATGTCCAACTACCAACCTATACAAACATATAAAAAGTGTATTTAGTTACACATACATGCATATGTGCATGTATACATTTACTATGTAAATATATATGTATGTAATGTATAAGGTTATATATAATGTGCATACTCATACATATAAAATATCTTGTAATATACTGGTACAGAAATTATGTTAAAATAATTATTAAAACATTTGTAATCTTATACAATAATTCTGGGGAATGGGGAGGGGAACTATTCAATAGGTGACATTGGTGAAATACTAAATTTCTTTTTTTTTTTTTTTTTAAAGCAATTGGGGTTAAGTAACTTGCTCAAGGTTACACGGCTAGTCATTATTTATGCGTGGGTGCTCATTTTCTGAAGCCGGATCTGATCTCGGGTCATCCAAACTCCGAGGCCGGCGCTCTTACTCACTGCGCCACCTAGCCGCCCCTTTAGGGCAATTGGGGTTAAGTAACTTGCCCAAGGTTACACGGCTAGGTTTTTTTTGTTTGTGCGGATTAAGTGTCGGAGGCCGGCTCCGAACTCAGGTCCTTCTGATTCCAGGGCCGGCGCTCTATTCACTGCGCCACCTAGCCGCCCCGAAATACTAAATTTCTTAATAACTTTTCACAATTCTAACTACATCCTGCCCCTCCTTACAAGTCTTCTTCCAGAAAACTAAAGTGCCATTTTGTTTCCAAAATACTTACCTTAGAAATCTTAAAAAGTTCTATATCAAGTAAAATAAAATTGTGGAATCAAATGTTCTGATCACATTTGCTGCTAAGGAAACTGCATTTGATTCATCTCTTAGGGGAAGAAAAAGAAAGGAATGAATGTGGAACATTGTGAAATGAATTAGCCATTATACAACTAAATCCAATAATGTTATAGGCCATTAGCTATAGCACAGCTTCAGAAATGTGCTAAAATATAAAAGTTCGCTACTATGGGAATAGGACTCCATTCTGATAATTTCATAAAATAGTAAGCCCCTATGGCAACAAGAATGTTATATGCAATAACAGAACAAAATAAGGAAAGTGTTGAATACCAATAATGATTTAAGGGAAAAGTATTATTGAGTAATTTGGAAAGACATTTAAATGTGCAGATTATACATACATACATACATAATGCATATACATACCTACATATATACACAATATACATTCATTCAATATATATCTCTTTTTTACATAAGAGATTAATACATGTAAACCAACCACCTCCAATCCCTGTAATATATGAGTCTAAACAAATTTCAGAGCTACAGAATGCACAAAATGACAGCGTGAAACAAATCTCCTGCTGAAGGCAGTCCAGCAAGCCGACAGGAAGGGTATAGAGCACCAGACTGGGAGTGTGCTGTGCAGTACTGGACCCAGGGTGACATGACGAGCAGTCCAGACCAGATAGAGCAGACTTCAGGAGAATCAATCACTGGCAGCTGTGGTGGTTTCCAGACTTCTCAAACCATTAATGCCATAGAGAAAAGAAAAGGTCAGTGGGGAATTCTGTTGGAAGTGGGTGACAGAAGAGCATCGTCTACACTTGTCCCTGGGGTGAGAGGTGGCAGAGGCACAGCAGCTGCCATGTGGATGCCTCCAGATTTCTTGGCCTGCATATTCTAGGGGGACCTAGTGACCATTCAGAGGGTAATTATTCTTGCTTTTACCTCCTTGCATCTGGGTTGCTGTCTTTAGAGGTGGTCCTGGGATTAGAAATGTCAGTGTGCCAGAGTTTGAGCTGGCTGTAGGACACAATCCTCAGACTTCTGACAACTTTTGTCAAAATCCCAGTAATTTGGGACAAAGCTCTCTCCATTCTGAAAGCAGAGTTCTATGGTAGAAAAGAGCTCAAAAGTCAAGTAATTGACTGGCAAGATGAGTAAGCAGAGGAAGCACAATCAGGCCAAAAAATCATTTTGGGGGGACAAAGGATCAAAACATGGAACGAGATGAAGTCAACAAAGTCAAAACTCCTGCATCAAAAGATTCCAAGAAGAATATGAACTGGTTATAGGCCATGGAGAAGCTCAAGCAGGATTTTGAAAACCAAGAAAGAGAAGTAAGGAAGAAGGAAAAATGGGAGAAGAAGTAAGAATGGTGTAAGAAAATCACGAAAAGTGAATCAACAACCTAACTGAAGAAATAACGTCTTTAAACATAGACTAACTCAAATGGCAAAAGAGGTTCAAAAAGCCAATGAGGGGAAGAATGACTTATAAAGCATAACTATTCAGAAGGAAAAGCAATTTCAAAAATAAACTGAAAAAATAATTTCTTCAAAATTGGATTGGAGCAAATGGAAGCTAATAAAATTTTGAGAAATCAAGATATTAATAAAACAAATATAAACAAATGAAAGAATAGAAGGCAATGTGAAATATCCCATTGGAAAAACCACTGACCTGGGAAATAGATCCTGAAGTTATAATTTTAAAATTATTAGACTGCCTGAGAGTCATGATCAAAAAAAAAAAAAACAAAAAACCTAGAAATCATCCTTTAAGAATTTCTCAGGACTGGTACAACCAAGGTGGCTGAATTAATACAGGAAATCACTTTAACTCCTCCATGAATTCCATCAACAACTTATAAAAAGTGAAACTGAATGGATTTTAGAGTGACAGAATCCATTGGGAGACAGAGAGTGGCAGATTCCCACTCTAGGAAAGTGCTCACCTTTGACTGGGCAGGGGGAGCTAGGAGTATGCAGGGGCTGCACCAGTGCAGACTTGAGAGCAGACTACAGCATAGTGAGAGCTCGTCCTGGCCAGCTGATTCACTTATCACAAGGTGAATTCAGAGATGTCTCACCATGGGACAGAGGATAGGTTAGAGCTGGATAACAGTAAGCCCAGGGACCACAACATTGATAGCAGTTTTCCTGGGTCTATCTGTCTATAGCCCAGATATTTAAAAATCACCTACCTGAACTCCTGGGAGAAAAAAAAAAATGCCAAAATAAACCCTAGGTGTTCTAATCCCCCTCCCTGATCCTGAAAACTTAGAGATTATTGGCCCACCCAATGCAAAATCCTGAAACTGTAGAACCAGCAGCAGGCTTGGGAGTCCTAGAGGAAGGGTGTGACTGAGGCAGTGCCTAGCCTGAAGTGAAGGATGGGAGGTGTCCAACAATCCCCATCTCAGCTGACCAGCAGGAGATACAGAAACCCAGGGGTGTTGAGCCAGCAGGCATTAACAACAGAAACCCGGGACACAGGTAGAAACCAGAATTGGCCAGACTATCCTTCCCCCACTCCTTAATCCTTGAGCCTCCACATAACCAGGGGAAACAGTGAAAATCCTGGCCTTGGCATTAGTCGAGACATCCAGAGTCTACAACACACAAAATCAACACCCAGACCCCTAGCTCCCAGCTTGAGCAGCATAGTTCAGAACCCACTGTACCCAAGAAGCAGGAATGCACTTTACGAGCCAGGAAATAGTCAATAATAATGGAAAAGAAGCAAATTACAGAACGGAAACCAAAGACAACTGAATCCTTTTATTGTAAACGAGAAGGGTAACTTTCAGGATACACCATTGACTATATATCCACACCTGAGACCAAAGGAGTAAATATGAACTGGTTTTAAGCCCAAAAAGCATTTTTGGAAGAACTCAAGAGAACTACTGGTGCTCTGCTCACCCAGACAGGAGATGGTCAGGCCACCCTGGGACTAAAATCTCCAGCTGGCTCAGGGCTGGGGTCAGCTCCCAGAGAGCTGTGCTTGCCTGTCCCTGTCAGCCTTCCATGCTGTCCACAGTGGGAGGTTAGATTCTCTGTGTCATTGTGTGGGTTCTGTAGCTCCAAAGTATGTTCAGAGCCACCTTTTACCTGAATTGGAGGGGGTGGGAGTTAGTGCTGCATGGATGTCCTTTTTCTACTCCACCCAAAGATACCTGTAGAGCACCAGTAGTTGTGGTGGTTTCCAGAATTATCAACCTATAGATGCTAATGACAAACTGAGAGATCAGTGTAATGTGGACTTTGGGATCCAATAGCTGTGAGTGTAGTTGACCTATGCCCTTAGGGCTAGAAGGCTGGGAGACACAGCCACCACAACATGGCAGCTTCAGGTCTTGGCCTGCAGATTATAGGGGGAAAAAGAGAAAAGGCTGAGGAATAATCACTCTTGCTTTAACCTGCTTGGATCTGGATCCCTATCTAGGGTAGACGTCCTGGGGTACATGACTCTTTTGCACTCTGGAATATCATATTCCATCCCCTTCGATCCCTCAGTGTAGAAGCTGCCAGGTCCTGTGCTATTCTGATTGTGTTTCCACAGTATTGAAACTGGCTATAATATTCCTGGGAGTTTTCTTTTGGGGATCTTTTTCAGGAGGTGATCTGTGGATTCTTTCAACTTATATTATGCCCTCTGGGTCTAAAACATCAGGACAATTTTCCTTGAGAATTTCTTGAAGGATGATTTCTAAGTTCTTTCTTTGATCATGCCTTTCAGGTAGTCCAATAATTTTTAAATTATCTCTCCTGAATCTATTTTCCAGGTCAGTGTTTTTTTTTCCCCATGAGATATTCCACATTGCTATCTATTCTTTCATTTTTTTTCGATCTTTTTAACAGCATCTTGATTTCTCATAAAGTCATTAGCTTCCATTTGCTCCAGTCTAACTCTGAAGGAATGAATCTCCTCAGTGAGCTTTGGAGATTATTTTTCCATCTGGCAAATTTTGCTTTTTAAGGCATTCTTCTCCTCATTGCCCTTTTGAGCCTCCTTTGCCATTTGAGTCAGTGTATTTTTAAGGTGTTATTTTCCTCAGTCAGGCGGTTGACTTTCATTTCACACTTTTCCTGTGTCCTTCTCATTTCTCTTCCCAATTTTTCCTCCATTTTTCTTATTTGGTTTTTCATGTCATTTTTAAGGTCCTCTGTAGAGGACCCACTCATATTTTCCTTTGGGGCTTTTGGTGCAGGATTTCTGACCTCAAAGTCCTCCTCCTGTTCCCTGCTTCAATCCTCTTTGCCCCCCAAATAAGAGTCTAATGTTGCATTTTTCTGTTTATTTGGTTTCTTTTGCCTAGGCATGTTGCCACTTAATTACTCGACTTTTGGGCTTGTTGCCACAGTAGGACTCTGCTACCAGAGAGGGGAGCTTCCGTCCCGAATGTTGGTGTCTTCACAAATTCCGTTTCTGTCAAGTTGGATACCCAGACCTCCCCCCAGTTTAAATTCTAAATCCAAGCAGGTTAAAGCAAGAGCAATTAACCTCCAAGACTGATTACTGGATCTCCCTATAGTTCACAGGCCAGGAGCTGATGCTGCAGCTGAAGCTGCAAAATGTCAAGTGTGCCGCCACTCCTCAGCCACTTCTAGCCCCCAGAGGAGTAAGCCGAGGCATTCCCCAAATATTGGTCCCAAAGTCCATAGGGCCCTAACCTCTTACTTTGTCCTAGACATGTATGTGTTGATAATTCTGGAATCGCCACACCTGCTGGTGTTCTGCGGTCCCTCCAGCTGACTGCTGGCCCAGGAGCCCTGGGGATAAAACTGTGGCTCACTCGGACCTGGGCTCTGCTCTCAGCATGCTGAGCTGTTGGCTCCCACTCTGTGCTGACCCTCCCTGAATGGCTGCTGTGCTATCCTCACTGGGAGGTTAGCTTCTATGTGTCATTCTGTGGGTGCTGGGGTTCCATGCATTGTTCAGAGTCCCCTTTTACAACGTTTGGAAGTGGTCTGGTTGGAGAGCACCTTGGAAATCCTGTTTCTACTCCACCATCTTTGCTCCGCCCCTTCTTAAAAATCTTGGTGTCTAAAATTTCATTTATCTAGAAAATTCATTTATGTGGACAACCTTGATCCCTAATGGTATTATCGTAGTAAAAAAAAGGCAATAAAAAATCAGTCAAACAAAACATAAAGATTGAAAAATTGGAAGAAAATGTAAAATATCTCATTGTAAAAAAGAACTGATCTAGAGAACAGATCCAGGAGAGATAAGTTAAAAATGATTGGTCTAAAGAAAAACCATGATGACCAAACAATCTGGACAACATCCTCCAAGAGATCATCAAAGAAAACTACCCCAAATTCCTAGAATCAGAGGGCAAAAAGGTTATCCAAAAAATTCACCAGACCGTTCCTGAAAGAGATCACAAATTGAAAGTTCCAAGAAATATAGTAGCCAAATTCTAGAATCATGAGGTCAAGGAGAAAATACTGCAAGTAGCCAGAAAGAAACAACTTAAGTATCTTGGAACTACAGTCCAGATCACACATAGGTGCTTTTACATTAAAATATCATAGTGACTGAAATATGATATTTCACAATCCATAACAGTTTGAACCACAAACAAGAATCAACTACACAACAAAACTGAGCATAATATTTCATGCAAGGAGATGTTCATTCAATGAATTAAGAGATTGCCAGATGTTCCTGATGAAAAAGTCAGAGCTCAATGGAAAATTTGATCTCCAAATACAAGACTGAAGAGAGACATAAAAAGGCAAAAAAGGAACACACACACAATCACACAAGGACAGAACTTGTGATTCAATAAGAATAAATCGTTTACATCCCTATAATGGAAGCTGATACCTGTCAATATTGAGATTTATATAATTATTGTGACATTTAAAAGCGATATACATAGATAGAGGGTGTGGGTATAAATTAACTTATATGATGATAAAAATATTATTAACGTGTATACAGGGACTGTGACGGTAGGAAAGGAAAGGGTGAGGCAGAAAAGGGTAAATTATGCCACACAAAGAGGCATAAAAACATACTATAATAGAAGGAAAAAAGGGAAGGAGATGAACATCACATGACCTTTATTCTCATTGGTCCTGATTCAAGGATGGTTCAACATAATCAGTTAAGTTTAGGATTCTAAAATGAAAATATTTAAAAACTTATTATACTAGAGGGAAAAAGAAGGAGGGAAAGGAATATTGTAAGAAATTTACTCTCATCAGTTTTGGTTCACGGAGGGAATACATTACTTTGGTATGTATAAATATCTATTGTGCCATAAAAGAATTAGGAGGGGTAAAGGGGAACAAAAGGGAGGGGGGATTAAAAAGGAAGGAAATAGTAGTATGGGGAAAGGAAAGGTAAAGTGAGGGGGGCAGAGGGAGGGAATACTGAAGGAGGTAGTTTTCAAAATGAAAACTCTTAAGGAGGGGAAGGAAGAAGGAAGAAATATAAACATAAAAGGGAAGAAATAAAACATAAAGATGGAGGCATAGACACAGATAGTAATCGTAACTATGAATATGAATGGGATGAACTGTTCCATAAAATGGAGGCAGATAGCAGAATGGATTAAGAACCACAATCTTACAATATGCTGTCTACAAGAAATACATTTGGAACAGGGTGATACACATAGTTTAAAGGTAAAGGGCAAGAGTAGAATATATTATGCTCCAGCTAAAGTTAAAAAAAAAAAAAGCAGGGGAAGCAATCCTTATCCCTAAGAATGCAAAAGCAAAAATAGATCTAATAAAATGATAAGGAAGGAAATATATCCTTCTGCTAAAAGGCACCACTGAGTATAAAGTGATATCATTCCTTAACATATATGCACCAAGGTGTATAGCATCCAGATTCCTAAAAGATAAGTTAGAGAATTGAAGGAAGAAATAGATAGCAAAATTATACAAGTGGGAGGCCTCTATCCACCCATCTCTGAAATTGATGAATCTAACTACAAAATAAAAAAAAAACAAGAAAGAAGTTAAGGAGGTGAATAAAATTTTAGAGAGGGTAGATATGATAGACCTCTGGAGAAAATTGAATGAGGATAAAAAGGAACATACCTTCTTCTTGGTACATGGTGCACACATACACACACACACACACACACACACACACACACACACACACACACAAATTGACCATGTACATGGGCATGAAAAACCTTACAACTCACTGTAGAAAGACATAAATATTCTATGCATCTTTCTCATATCATCATTCAATACATATTATAAGCAATAAAGGGCATGGAAAGATGGACTAAAAACTAATTGAAAACTAAATAATTTAATCATGAAGAATGAGTGGGTCAAACAACACATCATAGAAACAAACTTTAACTTAATTAAAGATAATGAGAATAATGAGAAAACATACCAAAACTTGTGGGATGAAGCAAAAGCAGTTCTTAGGGGAAGTTTTATATCCCTGGATGCTTACATGAATAAAGTAGAGAAAATGTAGGTCAATAAATTGTGCATAAAACTTAAAAAGCTACAAAATGTTGAAAACCCCCTATTAAATACTAAATTAGAAAACAAAAGGAGAGATAAATATATTTGAAATTAAGAAATCTATTGAATTAATAAATAAAACTAGGAGTTGTTTTCATGAAAAAAACAATAAAATTGATAGATCCTTAGTCAATATGACAAAAAAAAGAAAGAAGAAAACCAAATTACCAGTATCAAAAATGAAAACAGTGAATACACCTCCAATGAAAAGAAAATTAAAACAATAATTAGAATTATTTTGTCCAATTGTATGCACATAAATTTGACAATCTTTAGTGAAATGGATGAATATTTTCAAAAGATATAATTTTCCCAGATTAACTGAAGAGGAAGTAAATTACTTAAATAAACCCATGTCAGAAAAAAGAAATTGAACAAGCCATCAATGAACTAACTCCCTAGAAAAAAATCTCCAAGGCTAGATGGATTCACTAGTGAATTCTATCAAACATTTAAAGACAATTGGTTTCACTACTGTACAAACTGGGAAATTTGGAGAAGAAGGAATCCTACTAAATTATTTTTATGACACAAATATCGTACTGATAACTAAATCAGGAAGAGACAAAATAGAGAAAGGAAATTATAAACCAATTTCCCTCATGAATATAGATGCAAAACGTTTAAATAAGATATTGACAAAAAGATTGCATCAACATATCATGAGAGTAATACACTTTCTTCAGGTATGATTTATTCCAGGTATGCAAAGATGGCTCAATGTTAGGAAAATTCTTAGTTTAATTGATCACATCAATAACAAAAGTATTAAAAACCAACCACATGATTATCTCAATAGATGCAGAAAAGATGGGGCGGCTAGGTGGTGCAGTGAGTAAAAGCGCCGGCCTTGGAGTTGGGATGACCTGAGATCGAAACTGGCCTCAGAAAATGAGCACCCACACATTAATAATGACTAGTCGTGTAACCTTGAGCAAGTTACTTAACCCCAATTGCTTTAAAAAATAATAGATGTAGAAAAGCCTTTTATAAAATACCTCACCCATTCCTATTTAAAAAACTAGAAAGTTTAGGAATAAATGGAGTCTTCCTCAAAATAATAAGTAGCATCCATCTAAAAATATCAGCAAGTATTATATGTAATGGGAATAAGGTAGAAGCATTTCCAAGATCAAGGGTGAAACAGGGATATCCACTATTACACCTCTTATTCAATTTTGTACTAGAAGTGTTAGCAGGAGCAATAAGAGAAGAAAAACAAAATGAAGGAATCAAGTTAGGCAAAGAAGAGACTAAGCTACCCCTCTTTGCAGATGACGTGATGATATACTTAGAGAATCCCAGAGAATTATGTAAAAAGCTACTTTAGATAATAAATTTGGCAATGTTGAAGGATATAAAATAAACCCATTTAAATCCTGGGCATTCCTATATATTTCTAATGAAACTCAATAGCAAGAGATAGAAATAGAAATTCAATTAAATTATTATATACATTACAAAATATTTGGGAATCTACCTGCCAAAATAAACCCAAGATTTATATGAACGCAACCACAAAAAAACTTTTCACACAAATAAAGTGAGATCTAATCAATTGGAAAGGCATCAGTTTCACATGGTTGGGTTGAACTAATATTATAAAAATGAAAACTTTACCTAATTTAAATTGCATATTTAGTGACATACCAATCAATCTACCAAAAATTTACTTTACAGAGCTATAAAATATAGTAACAAAATTCATTTGGAAGAACAAAAATTCCAGAATATCAACTAATGAGAAGAAATGCTAGGGAAAGTGGCCTAACCATACCAGATTTTAATCTGTATTATGAAGCAGCAGTCATCAAAACTACTTGTAACTGGCTGAAGAGTAGAGTAGTGGATCAATGGAATAGATTGGGTACAGGAGAATCAGCAATCTATGGCTATAGTAATGTACTGTTTGATAAACCCCCAATCCCCAGTTTTGTTTTGTTTTTTGTTTTTTGGGTTTGTTTGTTTGTTTGTTTGTTCATTTCTTTTTGTATAAGAACTCACTATTTGAAAAACATTGCTTTGAAAACCAGAATACAGTATGGTAGAAACTGGACATAGACCAATATCTAACAATGTATGCCAAAACCAAGTCTAAATGGGTACAGGATATAGGTATAAAGGCAAATTCTGTAAACAATCTGGGAGAGAAAGGAACAGTTTACCTGTCAGATTTATGGAGAAGGGAAGATTTTATTACTAAACAAGAGTTAGAGAACATTATAAATGCAAAATGGGTCATTTTGATTACATTAAATTGAAAATTTTTGTTGCAAACAAAGCCAATGTAACAAAAATTAGGAGGGAAGCAGAAAATTGGCAAAGTATTTTTCTCTGGCAGTTTTTATTAACTTCTTATTTAAAACCCCTACAATTCTATTGTATTTTATTAATACACACATAGGTGAATATGTCATTTTTATTTCAAAGACACATGTATGTGTATATACATACATACACCCACACACATTTCCTTTTCTCACCTCCACAACTTTCCATATCCTTTCCTTCTATCTTGCAAGATTTTCCTCTTCATCTCCAATTTTTAGAATCCTTAGCTCCATTTAAGACTTAGCTCAAGTGGTATCCCATAATCTAGGCCTTTGGGAAATAATTTTTACAACCACTGCCTCCGATAAAGCACTCATTTCTAAAATATAGAGAGAACTGAGTCAAATATAAGAATACAAATGTTTCCCATATTGATAAATGGTCAAAGGATATTATCAGGCAGTTTTCAGAAGAAGAAACTGAAGATAACTATAAGCATATATAAAAATGCTCTAAATCACTCTTGATTTGAGAAATGCAAGTCAAAACAACTCTGACGTTCCATATCTAACCTGTCAGTTTGGCTAATATGACAAAATAGGAAAATAGGAAATGCTGGAAAGATGTGGGAAAATTAGAACACTAATGCATTATTGCTGGAGTTGTGAACAGATTCAACCCTTCTGGAGAACAATTTGGAATTATTCCCAAAAGGGCTATAAAAATGTCCCATACCCTTTGACCCAGCTATACTACTTTTAGTGCAATATCCCAAAGAGATCAGACAAGTGGGAAATGGACCCATAAGTACAAAAATATTTTAAGAAGCTCTTTTTCTGGTGGTGCAATGGTAATGGAATTTAAAGATCCCCTTCTATTGCCTTGGTTTTCTGGTTAAGTGCTAAAACCTAGAGCTTGTGAATCCCGTTTGTGGAACTGGACTTTTTGATGTGAAGAGAAAGCCCTGAACTGGAAGGAGCTGGCCCCATGTATTTAGAAAGGCCCAAGCAGAGAGAGGCCAGAAGAATTTTTGGGAGCAGCATCATGGAGACAGAAAGAGAGAGAGAGAGAGAGAGAGAGAGAGAGAGAGAGAGAGAGAGAGAGAGAGAGAGAGAGAGACACAGACACACAGACAGACACACAGACACAGACACATACACAGACACAGAGAGACACAGAGAACTGTCAGCTGAAGCCACCCGGATTGCTGAGGGCCAGTTAGAGCTGCCCAGGACTTTTCAGAACTGACACTCCTAGCTGTAGAGAACTGAGGAGGCATGACTGTGGTTCTGGTATTTTTTTTTTCTGTTTGTTTTGATGTTACTTTGCTAGATTGTCTGATGATAAAGAACAGTGCTGTTGTTGCAGAGGTCCTGGAAACTTGTTGGTTCACAAGCCCTGAAGGAGGATCTTTTTGTTGTATGTTTACAGAAATCCTGAAGTAGGGTCTTGCTGATATTTTCAGGGGCCCTGAGATTGTTCTGTAGGTAGAGGGTGAACTGATGAGGACACAAGCAATGTATACTGTGGCTTTGTTAAGCTTTGTCTTCCCAGGAACAGAGTTTGTTGACAATTTGCCTCCAGTCAAGATGAAGAAAAGACCTCTCCTTGGCTATTGAATGTTGTGATGATAAGCCACCTTGTTGTGGCTTAGGGTTAGATGACTTTTGTGTGCTCCACTTCCCCTTTGAGAAAATGCTTGGTGGTGATGGATGGTATTGTAATTCAGTTGTGATCGAGGGTGGAAAACTTTTGACTTTTATACATTGTGACTGACCAAATGAATGTACTTTGTTTATGGTTAGAAATTAATCTCCAGTTGAATAGAGAGTAGATATTTGTAATGCCCATGGGTGGAGTACTTGGACCTTAGTACTTTATGATTGAATTGAGAATTTACTAAATGACTGTTACCCTGTATCTTGATTTTATTTTCTGTGAATGTTTTGCCTTAATCTAGTCACTGAATAAATGGAGCTTGCTATGCTCATAATCCAAATTTGTAAATTGCTTGAGCTTGGCGTTACAGGTGGCAAACAATTCGAAATCAATGGGATGCTCATCAATCAGGGAATGGTTAAAGAAGTTGTGGTTTATGAATGAAATGGAATAATAATGTGCTATAAGAAGTGAAGAGCAGACAGATGTCATAATAAACTAGAAAGAGATACAAACTGATGCTGAGTAAAGAGAGCAGAATGAGGAGAACTTTGTACACAGTTACAGACTCATCATATCTATGATGATTAACTTTGATAGACTTGGCTCCTCTCAGCAAAGCAACACTATAAGTCAACACCAAAAGTGTCATTATAGAAATGGTTATCCACATTCATAGAAAGAACTGTGGCGTTTAAATGTAGATTGAAGCAAACTACCTGCTCTCTCTTTTTTTGTTTTGTTCATTTGTTCTCCTTGTTCATTCCATTGGTTATAATTTTTCTAAACAACTTGACTAATGTTTAATGTGAAGGTATTTGTAGAACCTATATTGAATTCCATGCCATCATGGGGAGGAGAGGGAAGGAAAGGAATGGGGGGTGGAATTTAAAAGCTTGTGGAACTGAAGCATGTAAACTAAAATCTAATCAATCAACCAATCAATCAATCAATCAATTAATTAAAAATATATTCCCCCAAGGAGGGTCACCCCTTGCTCTTCCCAATCTAGTTTAATGAATGAATAAGTGAAGATGTCAGGTGGGTACTAACCATGAGGCTACCTTCTTCTTCCCCAGGGAATAAGGCCAGTGCTGGAGGATGCAGGCTGTCCAGGATGAGATGCAGCATACCAAGGGGAGAGTGATGTCTCCCAATGTCCACACTGTGTCATAACATCTTTTCTTAGAAGCCCTAGTGGGTAGAATGACAAACAGAAACATAAAATCTGCTTTACTTTCTATATATATTCTTCATACACAAAACATTAATCCTGAAATTATTCACTTTTCCTAGTTCAATAAACATGAAAATAACCCATTAAATGCAGTACACAGAGTAAAATTGGTAGCATGAAAAATATTTTTTCTCTCTCTAGTATCTATTTAGGTAGCAAAAGATCACAGTTTTTGATGATCATAGGGAGCTACTTCTTTGTTTCCTGTAGGTTTTATGTAACAATATTTATGGTTTTGTTTTTTGTTTTTGCTTTTGTGCTGTTTCCTAAGAATGTAAGCCCTATTATGGTGGAGGATTCACTGTAGCACAAATAAAATTAGAAAGAAAAACCATTAATGCTAAGAAATCGGAGCAACTTCAAATGTGCCTCTTTACCAAAGTTTCTAAGGAATAGAGTCTCTTTCTCAGTATGATTTATATAACACTATGCATTATCTCCAAAGTGAATTTCTTTAAGCTCCCAGGAGTTACATATTTTAAAATAACTCTTTGATGTTCTAAGACTGAAATTTAGGAATGTAATTTCCAAGAAGCAGCTGCAAAATGTTATTATAGTATACCTAAGAATGACCATAAGGAAGTAATAGAAGAACAATCAATGAAACAAAGTTAGAATTATATTTGCAAACATCTTTCTTTGCGGCTTGAAGAGTAAAATTATTAATTGGTTGGATAATAACTCCTCCAGTTGGAATTTCTTTTCTCTGATAGTGTCAAAGGAGAATCAGTTTTATATTTAATAAAATCTGCTATTGACCACTCTGTTCAGTAAAAATGAAGTCTTGAGTAAATGTTCTATTCTTAGTCACTCTTTTCCCCTTTCCTTAATGATCCTTTGTTATGGATTCTAAGAAAATCTTTAATTCATCTGTCCACAGGCCTGGGCTAACTCCCTAGTGGCAATCAAAAGCAGTGAAATGGAGGACAGCTAATTAGACTTTCTCATTTTTTTCACTATCTCTAACATCACCTGAGGCTACCTTACTCTTAATTTTTCTTTATAGGTTGGGAATTTTTATATAACATTTGCCAACTTTAAGGACCTAATTAGTCACCAGATAGTATGCAGAGCTATTTCTACCCAATATCACAGTAATAATACAATCTATTTCCTAATAGATGCCTTAGAAAGGAAAAGAAAGCACATTTCACAATGCAATTATACATTATGGATCGGTAATATTCTTTGATTTCAAATGTTTTATGAATAAAATATATTAATGGACATAGTATTTTATCATTCTGGATACTCCCTCCACCCATACATATTAAAATTCTCCAAGCCCTTCTCAAACTAAAGCATTCTTGCACATAATATCTGTGAATCCATAGCATGAGAAAATTAGCAAAAATAAATTAAGAAAAGAAAATAATGTAATTCCGAGAGTGAATACTGGTGATGACCCTTTCCTAGTATGATTATTCAGTTGTCAATGGTAGGAACATTTTTTTTTCTATAAAAGATACACTATCTTAAGATGATCTTGGACAATGCAAATAATGGAACTAGTAACATTTACTTTTCATAGAGTATATTTGAAGGACTTTAAAAACCATCTGGCCTAATTCTATCACTTCTCCTACCCGATTTATTTTGGCAACAACTTTATTTTGATGCATCCTTGGTGAAACTTTTTAAAGAATAATTAATTTTTACCTTTCAATATGTTAATTTTAATCATAGTTATATCTATGACATATTTTAGAAAATAAAACAATATTCATATCACATTATAAAATTAATACAATCTTAATAATACAACAAGGAGTAGCTAAGTTGTGCAATGCAAATGGTTGGGCCAGAAGTCAGGAAGGCTTGAGTTGAAATCCTACATCAGAATTTTATTAACTGGGTGACACTGGGCAAGTCACCTAACCCTATCTGTTTCCCTTTCTTCATCTCTAAAATGAGGTAAAGAAGGAAATGTCAAACCACTCAAGTGTCTTTGGCAAGAAATCCCCAAATGTGGTCATGAAGAGTCAGATGCAACTGAAATGACTGAATAACAAAAAACATAACTATTTGTTTATAGTTCAGATAGTACAGAGACAGAATGAAATGGGAACGAAAATCTTCTCACTCCAAATCTGCCAACCTATTCATCTATGTCACAATATCCATTCCTATTAAGCATAAAGTAAGAGGAGTAGAGAAAAAATTGGTAAGAGAAATGAGAGTAACATAAGAAAATAATAAAAAAGAGTCAACAGCTTGCTAAAGGAGACCCACAAAAATGCTGAAGAAAATAACAACTTGGGGGGCGGAGCCAAGATGGCGGAGTAGAAACAGCTCGTCCAAGCCACTCTGCCCCCAGATTCCCCCCAAACGATGTAAAACGGGACTCTGAACAATTTCTGGAGCCCCAGCACCCACAGAACGACACAGAGAAGCTAACCTCCCGCTGAGGACAGCCCAGCAGCCCTGCAGGAAGGACCAGCGCAGTGGTCTGGGACCTGGCAGCTCGAAGAGCACAGAGCTCAGGAGCCGAGCAGAGCCGAGCCCAGGTCCGCATGAGCCGAGGTTTTAGCCCCAGGGCAGCAGGGCCAGCAGCCAGCTGGAGGAACCCCAGAACAACAGGAGCTGTGGCGACTCCAGAATTATCAACACAGACTTGCCTAGGACAAAGTAAGAGGTTAGTGTCCTATGGACTTTGGGACTGGTATTAGGGAATGCGTCAGCTCCCTCCCCTGGGGGCTAGAATCCATGGAGGACAAATGCCATTTTGTAGTTTTCAGAGGCAGCTCTCGCTCCCAGCCTGCAAATTTGTAGGGAGATCCAGCGATCAGTCTTGGGGGGTAATCGCTCTTGCTTTAACTTCCCTGGATCTGGATTGTGATCTAGGGTGGAAGTCGTGGGTGGGTTTATAGCTTGCCAGAAACGGAAGTTGCCCCCCACACGTTCGGGACGAAAATTCCTCTATCTGGCCTTAAAGCCATAGTGTGGCAACAAGCCCAAAAGTCAAGTAATTAAGTGGCAACATGCCAAGGCAAAGGAAACAGAAAAATGCAACCCTAGACTCCAATTTTGGGGGCATAGAGCGGGAAAAGGACTGTGAGGTCAGAAGTCCTGCTCCAAAAGCCCCAGGGGAAAACATGAGCGGGTTGCAGGCCATAGAGGACCTTAAGAAGGACTTTAAAAATCAAATAAGAGAAGTGGAGGAAAAATTGGAAAGAGAAATGAGAAGGATGCAGGAAAAGTATGAAATGAGGGTCAACAGCCTGACTGAGGAAAACAACACCTTAAAAAATAGACTAGCTCAAATGGCAAAGGAGGCCCAAAAGGGCAATGAGGAGAAGAATGCCTTAAAAAGTCGAATTTGCCAGATGGAAAAAGAATCTCAAAAGTTCACTGAGGAGATTCATTCCTTCAGAGTTAGACTGGAGCAAATGGAAGCTAATGACTTTATGAGAAATCAAGATGCTGTTAAGCAGATACAAACAAACGAAAGATTAGAAGGCAATGTGAAATATCTCATGAGAAAAACCACTGACCTGGAAAATAGATCCAGGGGAGACAATTTAAAAATTATTGGACTACCTGAAAGCCATGATCAAGGAAAAACCTAGAAATCACCCTTCAAGAAATTCTCAAGGAAAACTGCCCTGATGTTTTAGATCCAGAGGGCAAAATAGAGGTTGAAAGAATCCACCAATCACCTCCTGAAAAAGATCCCCAAAAGAAAACTCCCAGGAATATTATAGCCAGGTTCCAGAATCCCCAGATCAATTAGAAAATACTCCAAGCAGCCAGGAAGAAACAATTTCAATATTGTGGAAACACAATCAGAATAGCCCAGGACCTGGCAGCTTCTACACTGAGGGATCAAAGGGCATGGAATTTGATATTCCAGAGGGCAAAAGAACTGGGAATGAACCCAAGGGTCACCTACCCAGCAAAACTGAGTATTTTGTTTCAGGGGAAAATATGGTCATTCAGTGGAATAGAGGACTTTCAAGCATTCTTGAGGAAAAACCAGAATTGAATAGAAAATTTGACATCCAGACACAAGAAGGAAGAGATGCCTGAGAAGGTAATCAGGGAAAAGAAATCAAAAGGAACTTATCAAAGTTGAACTATTTACATTCCTATATGGAAAAGCAATAACTGTGACTGATGGAATCTTTCTCACTATGAAAATAATGGAAGAAGAGTGTGTGGTCATATGAATACATATGTGAATGTGTGTGTATATGGTTACAGTTATATATGGATAGAGGGCATAGGTTGAATTTGTTGGGAAGGGAGAATGCTCAAGGGATGAAATTATGAGGTGAGAGAGGAAAGTGGCAAGAGGAGATGGGGAGAGACAGGGTAGTATAAACTACCCCATGCAGAAGAAGCAAGGGGAAGTGGTTGCAAAAGAGGGGGAGAATAAGGAAGGCTAAAAAGGCAAAACCACATTCACATTGAATTTGGTTCAGGGAGAAAATGACATACATACTAAATGGGATATCTCAACCTGCAGCAGGATAGGGGGAAGGGGGATGAGAGGAGGGATGCTGGATGGGAGGGCATCCTTGGGGTGAGGGGAGGTTGGAAGTACCCACTATAGAAGAGGGACAGGATCATGTAGGGAATGGACCAGGTGGGGGGTGGGATGAGTGGGAGGGAATTATAAGCAGCCTTGTACAATATATCTACTATGGTAATGTTTTGCATAGCTAGACATGTACAACATATACTGAATTACTTACCTCCCAAGAGGGAATGGGTGACAAGGGAGGAAGGAAATGGATCTGAAATTTGAGGTAGTAACATTATATGTTTCAAATATATATAAATACTATTTATAATACTCTTTTGCTTGTAATAGGGAGATAAGATGTGCAGGCATTGGGATGCAAAGACTCACCTTCCTCTAATGGAAAAGTCGATGGGGATATGGGAGAAGGTATGGGAGAGAGCAGATTGGAGGAAGCTATATCTTGTGGGATTGCTATTCTGGGAGGTTGGGTAGGGGAATAATGGGGGGAAAATGATTGTAAATCAAAATCTGGTGGAAATGAATGATGTAAAACAGAAGTTAATAAAGCATTTGTTTAAAAAAAAAAAAGAAAAGAAAATAACACCTTAACAAACTACTTTCTCTCTGCTGACAAATGTTGTTGCTGTTTTCCTTGATCTTAATGTCCCCATGAACAGTTTACAAGGTATTATATCATATTGTTGAAGTCATTTCTGATTTTGGTTTGTTGGAAACTTAAATTTACATTCAGTATTTGTTATTTCCTCAATTTCCACATAGGCGAGATATATTTCTTTCTCATAAGTTATATTTTTAAAATTCTCACCCAATTTAATGAGTTTTTAGTTATTTTATTCATTTGTAGGTGTATTAGTCAAGTACCTCTTCTTCTTTTTTTTTTTATTAAGCAATTGGGGTTAAGTAACTTACCCAAGGTTACAGCGCTAGGTTTTTGTTTGTGTGGATTAAGTGTCTGAGGCCGGCTCTGAACTCAGGTCCTTCTGATTCCAAGGCCAGCGCTCTATTCGCTGCGCCACCTAGCCGCCCAGTAACTCTTCTTCTTAACCTTGCTTGATATCATCTTTGTGATCTCTAAGGACTCATTTAATATACCTGACTGTGTATCATACTGAGTATCAAGGTTTCTTCTATCAATATGTCAAGATCTTCTTGTGTGTGTGTGTGTGTGTAAATATAAATAAATATTATATATATAATAGATCTACAATACACACATATGTGTATATATAAACATACATTTGTATGTATATTTGTGTAAGTATATATGTCTGTATGTATATGCATGTATGTGTATATATTTATATGTATATATATATATATTTTTTTTTAAATTCAGCATATATCTACTTAGGTATTTATTTTGAAGCTATACTTCTGAGTAACTTAAATAAGTTTGGTTTTTCATAGCAGTATGTTGATTAACTATGAAGGAGCAGAGTCAACATGGCAGAGTAAGAGGCAGCATTTTTGTCTTAGCTTTTCCACAACCTTCTCTATTATATTTTAGAAAACATGCCAGATCAAATTTTAATGTAGAAAGTCAAGAAAATTCTCAGTGATGGATTGTTCCATCCTAGGGCAATTTAGGATGGTAGACAGAAAGTCTTTCAAAAATTGGATTGGGGCTGATCAGAACACAGCACAGTAGTCATAACAGAAGACAGCAATATTGTCAGATAGTAGAAACCGCACTAGACTGTGACACTAACAGAAGTACAGAGCATCATAGTGCCCAGGGAAAGGAAACAGACTGAACAGAGAGCCAAAAAGTTCCTAGTAGACTCCTATACTAACACTGGGAGCATGAATAGAAGCAATCTTACAGATTAGTTACCAATTAATCAGTCCCTGCTCACAGTTCAGTGCACAGATCATTGGTCAAATGGGAGTAAGGGCTCTCCCTGTGTAAAATACAAAGAATAAATTTTTTATAGGACAGCTATAGGGTGCGGTGAATAGAGCACCAGCCCTGGAGTCAGGAGGTCCTGAGCTCAAATCTGGCCTCAGACACTTAAAACTTACTAGATGTGTGACATTGAGGAAGTCACTTAACACCAACTGCTCTCCCCCCAAAAAAATAAAATAAAAAAGGATAAGTTTCTAAAACAAACTATGACATGCTGTGCTCAAGAGTAGTTTGGGTACTCATTTCTAATCTTTAGTCCTTAATCTAACCCTGTAGTGGAATAAACTAGAGATGATCAAATCCAATGATCAGTCAAAAATTCAGTCATTCTGAAACTGCAGAAATTTCTATTATGCTTACAGGGACTGAGTCCAGCAAAATCTACTGAAATTCAACCTCATAAAAGCCAATAGACCCAAATATACATCAAGAATTTGCAGAACCTATACTTGAAGTTAAATGAGTAAACCATTCCTCAGATCACACCCTGTAGGAAATATGAAAAAAAATAATTGACAAGCCTCTAGACAGAGCTGTAAAATAGTAAAAAGGACATGTAAAGAACAGAAGTTAAAGCTAGATATCCCCATCAGTTTTATGTCACTGAGAATGAGCAGAATTCAGCACTAACATGAAGTCAAAAGTCAAGAAAGAGTCCAGAAAGTAAGCAAACAACAACAACAACAACAACAACAACAACAACAAAAACATAAACAAAAAAACACCTGAACATTGAAAGTGATTATGGTGACAGGGAAGGGAAACTTGAGACAAAACACAGAAGACTACAATGAGCTAAAAAAAATCTATACCAAAGCCTCAAAGAAAAATGAAGATAAAATACAACAAATATTCCTAAAAGTATTAAAGAGATGAAAAGAGGGAAAAAAATAAATTAAATAAAAGATAAGGGGAGGAGCTAGGTGGCATAGTGAGTAGAGAGTTGGCCATGGAGTCAGAAGTACCTGAGTTCGGATCTGGCCTCAGACCCTTAACACACAGAGATAAAGACCTAGCCATGTGACCTTGGGCAAGTCACTTAACCCCAACTGCCCTCCAAAAAGCAATAAATTAATTAATTAGTTAATTAATTAATTAAAAAATAAACAAACTAATAAATAAATAGATAAGGAAGAAAAATGGGAAAATAAATTAAATCTATGCAAGAAAACATAATTAAAAGTTTGGTAAAAGAGGCACAAAAATAATGAAGAAAAAATTTTTTTTCAAAATCACAATTGACCAAACAGAAGAAATGCAAACAATACCTGTTCAGATAAAACAGAAGAAAAATAGGAAACTGAGGGGAAGAAATTTACATCAAATTTAACTAATAAAAGTCTCAATTCTCAAATATATAGGGAACTGAGCCAAGTATATGAGTCGTTTACCAAAAAATAAGCTGTCAAACAACATGAAGATAATTTTCAGAGGGATACTTAAAAATCTATTAATTGTCTTATAAAAATTCTAAATTGCTAGTAATTTCAGAAAGAGACATTAAAACAACTCTTAGGCACTGCATAGACTCATCAGATTAATTAAGATTATAAAAAATGACAGATTCTCGGGAGCATATCAAAAATTGATATAGTAATGAATCGTTGATGGAGCTTTGCACTAGTCTAATCATTCTAGAAAACAATTTGGAACTATGCAATAAAAGTTACTAAATTCTGCATATTTTTGAACCAGCAATAGTCCTACTGTATTTATATCCCAAGGAGATCAAATAAAGAAGAAATTAACCTATGTATACAATATGTTTATAACTTTTCTTGTGGTGGGGATTTATTGGAAACTAAAGGGGTGCCCATCTCTTTGAGAATGGATGAACATGTTATGGTATATGAATGTGAATAAATAATATTATGCTTTAAGAAATAATGAATGTAATGGTTTTAGAAAATCCTGGAAAGATATATAAACTGATACAAAGTGAAGTGAGCAGAACCAAGCCCACTATTCATATAACAACAGAGATATTGAAAAGATAAGCAATTGTTAAGGAAAGTAACATATATCAACACAAGGCTCCACCACATTTTCAAAAGAATTATGATGGAAAATATTTAACACCTCCATATAGAGATGGATTCAGTATGAAGACAGAAGCTTTCTCTTTCTCTTTCTTTTTTTTTTAATCAGAACTAAAAATAGGGCAGTAATTTCTTTTGTATGGTTTCCTGTTTAATTATTTATTTGTGTCCCTTTCCCTCTCAGTGGGTATAGGTGAGATGAGGAGAGGAAGAGAATTTGGAATGAAAATGCAAATGAAATGAAATTCCAAAAAACAGACTGTATGAAAGTAATATGGTATAAGATGTTTATTTAAACCTAATTACTAACAAACTGTTTTTAAATTTTGCCAGCTGTTTTTCATCACATTGGAATTTTTCCTAGTTAATTTATATTTTCTTCTTCATTTGAACACTGAGCTATTTAGTTCCTTTGTTTCAGATTTCTCACTTGTCTAATTTGTTCCATTGATGTATCTCTCATTATGTTTTTACCAAAAAGCAGATGTTTTTGATGATTGTTGCTTTACACTCTAATTTGAGGTTTAAAAGTGATATTCACCTATTTTCATCATTCATCTTCAAATTCTTGATCTATATCTACAAATGTCTTTACAAAAAAAAAAGAATCATATGACAAATGAATCAATTTCTATAAATTATACCTTTGAGAATTTGACTGCTATAACATTAAAACTTTAAATTAACTTTAGTAATAACCCCACATTTATTACATAGGCATGGCTTAACTACAGTTATGATCATGTCAAAAAGCAGTTAATTTTAAGCATGTATTTTGTGGCTTATAACTTTTCTTAAACTATAAATTGTGTTGATATCACTCAGCTTATTCCCTAAGAATTTCAAAGTATAACATTATATCATCAACAAATAGATGAAATTTTCTCTCCTGGCATTAGGTATTCTGCCATCCATTTAGGTTGTCCTCTCTTTATGGAATATGATATATTTAAATCTACATAATGCTGTGTGTGTTGGGTGTATATGTGTATGATTGATGCCCATGTACATTATGTATTTTGTAACCATTTTAAATGGATTTCTGTTTCTTTTATTGCATCTTATATTTTATTATTATAATTTATAAAGGTATTTGATGTTTGATGGTTTATTTTGCAGCCTTTATATTTGTGTAAGCGATTAATTATCTTCATTAAGGAGGAAAATTCTTCAGGGAAGACTACTACATTTGGCATAAGGAGTGATAAGTTCTTTTCAAGACTGCTTTCAACTTTTAATGCCCACTTACCAACTAACACTCACCTATAGCTCTAATAAGTTTTAGTATGGTCTAAACCCTAATCACTGTTTTACCAGACAATTTAAATCATGTTGACGGTAACTGAAGAGTCTCAAGATACTTGCTCCTAGATGAATCCATAGATATTGTTTCATTGGCTATAAAGGTGACTGCATCAGGTGCTATGAAGTACTTAAAACTTGATTAAACATCAAAGATAACAAGATTATCCACTGCATCCTGAGCCATGATCTTTTCATCAATTGTCTTGAATTTTATCTTTTCATTGGACTTTGATGACACTGGAAGAGGGAGGCCAATGACTTCATGCAATTCTGCCCTACCAAAATCCAATGTATGCACATCAAAAGACATCACCCATACCATTTTATTATTTTTAGCTATGTCAAAGTCCTGTGTTGACATGCAAATGACGAAATGGGAGGTATTGATGCACTGAGACGTGTAATCAAAACCCTGTACACAGACAGTCCAAGTCATAGGTTCTTCTCAATGGACTGAACCTAGAGAGGGATTTGAAAGCCCAGTGAGAGTCTGTGAATATTTTTGGACCATACTGCTCTATTCTTGGCATGTGGAAGGGGAGAGAAAGGTTTCCTAATAATTGTATGCTTCACCTAACCTAACATTAGCCTATTTCCTGCAGCAGGCAGGGGTACTATATTGCAAGTCAAAACAAACACACATACCCAGAAATGTACAAAATTTTCTGAGATGATTTCATTCACCATTGAGAGATGGAATGTGTACACACTCATGGATAACATGAAATCCAGTTGACCTGAAGGATGAACAGCTTTTGTTGTAAGAGAACTAAGCAGGAATTACATCCAAACAGCAGTGATGATTGAAACAAGGCTGACAATGCTCAGCTTACTGAAGTTGGAGCTGAATGCACATTTTTTTTTCTTTACTGACTTCAGTGATGAAATTCTCCATGAAACTGACCTAGCTTTCATCATTAAATCAAATCTAGTCAACAAGCTTGTATTCCTCCCAAAGGAGTGACTGACAGGCTCATGACAATATAATTGTCAGTTAAAGAAAAGTGCCATGTCTCTATCATCAATATGCATGGTCCCACCATGATAAGTCCTGATTAGCCAAAGAAAAAAACTTATGAAGACCTGATGATCCTTTTTCTCCATGTGCCAAAAGAGGAAAAGCTTACAATTCTGCTAGATTGATGCAAGAGTAGGCACAGAATATCTGATGTTGCAAGGAATCCTTGGGAGGAATGGGGTTGGGAGCAGCAACATCAATGAACACTTACCACTGAAGACCTGGGAAACTCATGACCTTTTCACCAAGACTGTCTATCATTTGCCAACATTCAATAAAACTTTGTTGATGTACCTTCACAGTAAACATCGGCATTTAATAGACTATGTAATTTTAAAAAGAGACAGGCTATGAGAGTGATAAAGATGTTGTGTGGCACACTATGTTGCATTGATAGTAGACTTGTCCTTTACAAGCTAAATATTTTCATTCAACAAAAGCAGCAACCCCAAGGAAAGAAGACTACTAGAAGAAAATATTAACAGATTAGAACACTTCTCTGAGTGTGAGTAGTTCATTGATAACTTGGAGGATTCTTGGCTCAGTTAGAAGACAGATGAAATTCAGTTTTACAATGAAATTAAAAATCAAAAAAAAAATTTTGGGATGTCCTGAAGGCTATTTATGGGTCAAAGATATATGGTGCATCTCAACTACTCATAGATAATTGAGGTATATTGATTAAGAGACAAAATCCTGGAGGGACAGAATAAACACTTCATAGCATTTTCAGTAGGCCATTATCAACCAATGCTGAAATCATTGATCTAGTATCTCAGGTTAAAGATAATCTCTCTAGCCAAACACCCAAGGGAAGAAGAGGTTTTGATTGTCATTAGGCTCCTCTTGTGTGGCAAAGCAATAGACAATTATAATGTTCCAGCTAAGATTTATTTTATTTTTTTATTTATTTTTAGTTTTCAACATTCATTTCCACAATTTTTGAGTTACAAGTTTTCTCCCCATCCTTCCACAACCTCCAACCAAGATCGTGATTCTACTGAATACCACTTCCCCCAATTTGCTCTCTTCTACATCTGCCCCATCCCCCCTCTAAATTTCTAATAGGGCAAGATGGATTTCCATCATATTCCTAGGAGTTTTCTTTTGGGGATCTTTTTCAAAAGGCAATCAGTGAATTATTTCGATTTCTATTTTGCACTTTTATTCTAAAATATCGGGGGAATTTTCTTTGAAAATTTCTTGAAGGATGATTCCTAGGCTACTTTTATTTATTTATTTAAAAAAATAATGTGTGGTCCCAAACTGAATCTTCTCTTTTCTAAAGAGTCAGCTATGGAATTATTCTTCAAAGTTATTAAACCCCACCCCAACAAAAAATAATTTTCCTAGACAAAGCTGCTGATAAAACACTGGATTCCATGTCCAAGATAGGTGTGCAAATGAAATGCTTCTTCCTTCATCCTTGTTCTCTGGGTTCAATGATGTTCCTGGAAACTCTATTTTCCTTTTGGACAAGAATTCAGGAACAGCTCTATATACCTATGCTGCATGTGGGACTGATCCTTGCCCATCGGTGCCAGGGCTTCCTCATGGGTCTCAAAGTGTACGTCAGCTTCTCCAATGACCTTCCCACTAGAGCTGTATTCCATGGTGATCCCAACAGGCTGCAGGGGAGTGAAAAATTTTATAATGTCTTGAGCATTGATTTGGAAGGGCAGTCCTCACAAAATCAAGCAGCCTCAAGAGTCTTCTCAGGTGCCTCCTTAGGTAATTCCATTTCCTTTTCATTTTCAAACATTGTTATTGGTTGAAGCTCCTCACCCCCATTGGGCTCTTCAAAGTTCAATTCTGGTTCAGTCCCATACTTGGCCAAAGAAGGCATCAGTTTCTTTCCTTTGTGAGACCCAATGTGTGTTTGGACTTCATTCCTTCTGCTCGAGAAGATTTCTACCTACCGGTTCCCAATCTCTTCCTGGTGCTTCAGCAGGGCCTGGTTGGCCCTTCCTGGTTCTTCAAACTGCACATAGGCTTCCCTTGTTTTCCTTCTCCCTCAGTGGTCCATGACCAATGTTATGTCAACTATATTCAAACCTGCAAAGTAATCCACAGTGTCCTTCTCGTTGCAGCTGTAAGGAAGTGCTCTCAAAAGAACCATTCCATCATGGTTCGACTTGGGCTCAACTTGGCCAGCAGGCTCTTCATTAAGGTGTGCACATCTTCATTGTTTATTTCATAAACTTCTATGCAGGGCTGGCTCATGTACAGGTGTTGTTTTTCTAATGCCTTCTTTATATCCTGCTCTGACTCCAGCTCAGCTAATGCATCTCCCCTCCTTTTCCCATCTCTGTTTAAGAGAAAGTGGATTCTGTGCTCACCATTTAAGATTCCACAGTCCAAGAAGAACTTGAGGACATCATTCACCATGCAGGGCAAGGCCCTGTGCCCGGATCAGATACATGTCGTCCTGCTTCTCCCCCAGCTAGGGTGCCTGCCCATAGCCGGGTTGCCGCAGGGGCTCTTCCAGGTAGGGCCTGGAGTCCTGGCTGTAGCTGCAGCCTGGTGGAGGCCTGGTGGTGCCCCCAGGGTCAGCAGTGACCAGCTAAGGGCCTGGAAGGAGTCTGGAGGGGGCGAGTGGGGGCAGCCCCTTCAGACAGATGGGCTGCAGGCTCCGCCTCTAGGCGGCTTTGGCCGCCCTGAACAGCTGCAGGAGGTGGCCTCACTTGCCAGGGAAGGACTTGTAGAGAGGTAGGCTGCTGCAGTTGCAGCCGCAGCCCCAGAGCAGGGCGCTGACCACCCACCCTGGCCATGGGAGGCAGGGACAGTGCAGGCTCTAGGTGGGGCTGCAGCAGCAGTGGGAACTTCGAAGGAGTGGAATCCAGGGCCAGGCAGGGGGCTCCGGGCACATGTGCTGCAGGGTCTGGGGGAGCTGGTGAAAGCAATTAAGCTATAGGGCCCAGCCTGTGCAATGGCCCTAGGCTCCTTTTTTTCATGGCTTTCAGGTAGTCCAATAATTTTTAAACTGATCTCTCCTGTATCTATTTTCCAGGTCATTGGTTTTTCCCATGAGATATTTCACATTGCCTTCTTCTTCTTCTTTTATTTTTTTTTCACTTGTTTGGATCTGTTGTATAGTATCTTGATTTCTCATAAAGTCATTAGCTTCCATTTGCTCCATTCTAATTTGGAAGGAATTATTCTCTTTGGTGAATTTTTGAAATTCCTTTTCCATCTGACATATTCTTTTTAAGGCATTCTTCTCCTCATTGGCTTTTTGGGGCTCTTTTGCCATTTGAGTTAGTCTATTGTTTGAGGTGTTATTTTCTTTAGTATGGTCTTGGGTCTCCTTTAGCAAGCTGTTGAATCACTTTTCATGATTTTCTTCAACCATTCTCATTTCTCTTCTCAATTTTTCCTCCACTTCTCTTACTTGATTTTCAAAATCTTTCTTGAGCTCTTCCATCACCTGTATTCAGTCCATATTTTTCTTGGAAGTTTTTGATGCATGAGTTTTAACTACATTGACTCCTTCTGGTTCTGTGTCTTGACCCTTTTTGTCCCCCAAAGAGTGATTCTACAGAATGCTAGCCCTTCCTCTGCTTATTCATCTTGTCAGCCAATTACTTGACTTTTGAGCTCTTTGCCACAAAGCTCTGCTGCCTGAGTAGAGAGACCTGTGTCCCAAATCTCTGGAGTTTCTGCAAATATTGTCAGAGGTCTGAGGAGGGTGCCCTCTACAGCCACTAGAAGCTCTAACACACTGGCATTTTCACCCAATTAACACCACCCAAGACTGCAATCCAAATAAAAGCAAGTCAAAGCAAAAGTGATTACCCTCTGGATGGCCACTTGTTCCCCTAGGATCTGCAGGCCAGGAGCTCTTGAGGCAGGTATGTTGCAGCAGCCACAGACACCTTTTGCCCTTGGGGCAGGTGCTGGACCTCACTCTTCCATCACCCAGTTCCATCAGAGTTCCCCACTGACCTTTTGCTATTTCTTTGACATTTGTGTTTTGTGGAAGTCTGGAAACCACCACAACTGCTGGAGATTCACTCTTCTGAATTCAGCTCTGGCCAGTCTGTGCCACTGGTTGGGGGACAATGTATCTGGGATGGCATGGCTCATGCAGGACTCTGCTCAGCTCCCAGCTTGGTGTGATAGACCCCTCCTGTCTGTGCCAGGCTGCCCTCAGGCACAGATTTGTTCCTTCTGTTACTTTGTAGGTTATATAGCTCTAACATTTGTTTATAGTCATATTTTACAGGTATTAGAGGTGGTTGGAGTGGTAACTCAGTCAAATTCCTGCTTTTACTCTGCCATATTGGCTCTGCCACTCCAGCTGAGATTTAAAAGGCAAGAGGTCCACTGATTATACAAAAGCTTAATTAAATCTTCTCGATTGTGTAAAAAGAGAAGGTTATCTCCAGCAATTTAATGATACCTCCATTGTCTATCTCTACAAAGCAAAAGAAAATATGTTGTCCTGTGATAATCACAACAGGGTGTCTGTCTTAGTAATTGTTGGCAAGATTCTTGTCAGAGCCCTGCTAAATAGGCTGATTCTTAACATGAATAATAACATCTACCTGAGTACCCATTTGATTTCTGAAAGTGCTGAGATATGCTCAATATGATATTTGCTTCCTTACAACTCCAGGAAGAATAGAGTTCTGTACACAGAGTTCATTGATATGACCAAGGCCTTTGATACTGTTAGTCATAAAGGCTCATGGAAGACCATGGCAAAACTTTGTTGCCCAGCAAAGTTTGATATTCCAGTTTGATGATTGGTGAATGGCTTCTAGATAATGGATAATGCTTTCCACTTTCCTACTCACCAGTGGTGTAAGCAGGTCTCTGTGCTTTCTCCAATGCTTTTAAAAATGATGTTTTTGGTGATATTGTCAGATGCCTTCAATGAGAATAAAAACAGTATTAAGGTAAGTTACTACACTGAAAGTAAATTATTTAACTAGAAAATTCTACAAGCTAAGGCTGAAGTGGAGGGATGATTGGTACATAATTTTTATGGATGGGTGATTGTGCATTCAATGAAGCCTCTGAGGATGAGTTTCAGCATAGTATGGATTGACTCTCCGATTTCTTTGGTGAGACTTGCCAGTGTGGATTAGGTTTTTTTTTTCTATTTTGTCGTTTTTTCCTTCACTATTTGATGTCTTTTAAAATCATTTCATGATACTGTATTTTTGTTCTATACGCCCCCAAAATCCAAATTCTTCTACCTCATATTCCTTTAAATTTTTCAGTATTTATTTGTAAATTTCTGAGCTCTTCTTCTAAATCTGAAATCCATGTTTCCCTCTACTATTAATGTTTACTTGTCTACCCTATTGGTTATCTACTTATATTCCAGATTTCTGTATTATCATCTTGCTATAATCTTTGAAAATTTCCTTTTCCCTCATTCTTTTTTCCTCCCTTTGTCAACTTTCTTACTCCCGCCACAGTGGTGAAAGTTTCCCTCAGAATTGGAGCAGTTTGTCCATGGTATACTGGTTTATGTGTCTGCCTCTTAGGGCAGGAGTGACATTTGAGGCCCATAACTTACCCTGGCTTTTAATTGGGCTTTTGTCATTATTAATGGAATGTTCCACCACCACACAAACAGGTATCCTGTCCCATTCATTGTGTTCCTTTCCTCATTTTGAATTCTGTTACAGTACCTCTAATGTAAAAATTATTTTATATGCCAGAGAATAGAATTCAAGTATTATCTGTAACATGTTTTTTTTTTTTTTTAAAGCAATTGGGGTTAAGTAACTTGCTCAAGGTTACACGGCTAGTCATTTGATTTATGCGTGGGTGCTCATTTTCTGAGGCCGGATCTGATCTCGGGTCATCCAAACTTCGAGGCCTGAGCTCTTACTCACTGTGCCACCTAGCCGCCCCTTTAGGGCAATTGGGGTTAAGTAACTTGCCCAAGGTTACACGGCTAGGTTTTTGTTTGTGCGGATTAGGTGTTGGAGGCCAGCTCCGAACTCAGGTCCTTCTGATTCCAGGGCCGGCGCTCTATTCACTGCGCCACCTAGCCGCCCCTGTAACATGTTTTTAATATGTTGAAGCTTTGACCATGGTCCAGGATGCTAAGATTCTTCTATCATTGAGCTCACTTGAGAAAAAATAATAATTTTAAGCAGGACATTCAATAACCATTTATAGTGCAAGAAACATATGAGCCCTTTTCTTTTTTACTTTTTTTCAAATGCTTTATTAACTTTTGTTTTACATCATTTATTTTCATCAGATTTTGAGTTACCAATTTTCTCTCCATTTTCCCCACCCACCTCCCCAAAATAGTGGTGCCACAGTATATCCCCTCTTTCCAGTCTGCTTTCTCCCATATCCTTCCCCATACCTCCTTTGATTTTTCCAGTAGGGCATGGTGGATCTCTCAGCCCCAGTGCCTGCATATCTCATTTCCCAATTACATGTAAAATAGTATTAAGAACAGTGAATATATATTTTTAAACATTTGGTTTTAAAACTTTGAATTCCAGAATCATTCCCTTCCTCCCTCATTACCCACCCCTACTGGGAAGACAAGCAAATCAATATAGGTTGTACATATGGAGCTAATACAAAACATTACCATAATAGATATATTGTAAAAGACTGATTATATTTTCCTCCCTCCTATCCCACTTCCCACTTGTTCCACTCTCCACCTTGTTCTTTTCACCCTTCAAAAGTGAATGCTTCCCACTTCAATCCCCCCCAGCCTGCCTCCCCTCCATCAGCACCCCCTCATCCCCCTCCCCCCCACTCTCCTATATGGTGAGATACCACATATAGTGTGCATGTCATTCCCTCCCTGACCCAAATTCAATGAGAATAGGGATGACCCATTCCCCGCCCCCCCCTCCGTTCCTCACCTCCACCATAACCATTTTCCCCAGCCTCTTCTATAATGAGACAGTTCACCCCACTCTGTCTCTCCCCATCTCCTCCCACCACATTCCTCTCTCACCTCTTAATTGCACCTTTTAAGTATCATACCTTCCTATTAAATTGGTCCTGTGCCCTCTATCTATGCACACATAGAAACATATATATATATGTGTGTGTGTGTGTGTGTGTGTGTGTGTGTGTGTGTGTGTGTGTGTGTGTGTTTGTGTGTGTGTGTGTGTTTTTCACTAGAAACCTTAGCTCAATGTGAATGGATAGATATGTAAGTCGGTAGGTAGGAAGATAGAAAGACAGACAGACAGACAGATAGATAGGGAGATAGAGAGAAAGAAAGAAAGAAAGAAAGAAAGAAAGAAAGAAAAAAAGAAAGAAAGAAAGAAAGAAATATTTATATAAATTTTATATTGGAATTACAGAAATCATTTACCAAGTTAATAATATTTTTGAGAAAATAGTAGGAAATTTATAAAGATTCTCCAAGCAATAACCTTTCATTTAATTTGTCCAGCAAGAAAACAATTATTATAAAGATAAAAGATATAATCCTTAATTTTAGCAATAAAAATATTATTGAAAAATTGAGATGATGTGGATTTTGCTTTCTGCTGGTACAGTTAAATACAGGTATAGAATTAGAGATTCTGGTTTCTTTTTTTTTCTAATTGTCTTTATGAATTTACAACTTTTGAGAAAAAAATTGGGTTATTTCAGTATAAACATAGACACATAATTATAATATAAATACCAGTAAATTGGAGTAAATGTTAGAGTTTTAAAGTTATCTTTTATCTTAAATAAAAGATGCACATTTTAAAGAACAACTATGTGTCTAAATTAGTATAAATCCAATTTAATAATATAAGCTTAATCGATGTGTAGGTACATTTAAAAAAAAAAGAAACCATTCTAATACTCCAGCAACATAAAATCCACTTAAATAAATTGTTTCATTACTATATTCCTTTGTTTATGACCATTAGTTTAAAGTGGCCTTTTGGGTACATGATTAATATACAGTGTAAAAATAGACTACTTACATTTTATTCAGGTGAACAGAACTTTTCAATGTCCTAGTGAAACAATATCAATTTTTATGACCCAGTAACAATATATTTAACTGCTTCTATACTTTCTTGACAAAAATCACTTATTTTTTCACAATAAATTTCAGTAAACTAATTAGGTAACCTATTTACCCTTATATTATTATCAGTGGCATATGACTGCCATTTCTTCAAACACATCACCATATAGTTAAAACATGTCTTAAATTATTTTATAAATACTGAAATCTTCATAAATATTTGTTATTGCAACAGTTATGTTTTTAATAACTATACTGACAATCTTGCTAATATTGACAATTATCTCAGAACCATATGGAATCTAGATTTATATTTTTTTATTACTGTATCAATATAGAAATTCTTCTTTAATATCAACTGCCTACAAATAAGATGGGAAGCCTTGTCTTCTTGCTACATGTAAAAATAATACTGGCATAAGATGGCAGAGTAGAAACGAGACTATTGAAGGTCTTCTGCTCCCACCTCCTCAAATACATGTAAAAACGATTTTAAATGAACTTTGGAGCTACAGAACCCACAAAATGATAGAGAAGCTAACCTCCTGCTGAAGACAGTCTAGCAGGCAGTCAGAAGGGGCCAGCACAGTGCTCTGGGAGCTGAGTCCAGCCACTCCTGAGGCAAAGGTTTTAGCCTCAGGGTGGCCACAACCAGCTGCCAGCTGGAGGCAGTTCAGATCACCAGGAGCTCTGGTAATTTCCAGAATTATCAACACATAGATGCTAAGGACAAAGGGAGAGGTCAGTGCAGTGTGGACTTTGGTACCTGGGAGTTCATGCGTGCAGTCTGGCCTTTGTCCCCGGAAAGAAGTGGCTGAAGTGTGGCAGAAATCCAGACACTTCCACATGGCTGCTTCAGAGCCCCTGGTCTGCAGATTGTAGTGGGACCAAGCATCAAGTCTGAGGGGTAATTGCCCTTGTTTAACCTGCTTGGATCTGTATCACTGTCTGGGGTGGAGGACCTGTGGGGCAGGACCAGTGTGCCAGAGCATGTGGAGGCTTCAGAAAGGGCACCTAATACCTTCAGCAGCTGGGAAAACCTCAGTGATTTGTGTCAAAGCTCCCCACTCTGGGAGCAGAATTCTACTGTGGCAAAGCCTCAAAAGTGAAGTAACTGAGTGTGGCACCATGAGCAAGTGAGGGAAGCAATTCAAGCACAGTGTAATGGAAATGCAAATTTAAAGATCTTCCCTGCCCCTAGGTTAAGTGAACCTGGAGCCTGTGGTGGGAGGCTTGTTTTTCGGGAAAGCCCACAACTTGATACTTTATGATTGGGCAGTGGGTCAAGAAGGTTGTTACATCCTCTGAGCCAGGAGAAGGCTATATAAACCCTGATGGGAGGCTTTGCTGTGGGGCTCACTTTGAGAAGTGTTCTGTGATTTGACCAGATGAGACTCTGGGCAGCCATTGAGAGCTCCCCGACTTTAAAACCCCATATGTTGATGCTTCCCTCTCTGGTAACTCTGATTTGGTATTGATAATGGTTGGACAGTTTGGAAGCCTGTCTGCTTGATCTGTTTGTTTCTCTGTTTTGAAACTTCTGTCTGTATACTCTAAAGTTGGGCGTGCTTACCTTTCTCCCCTGAGCTAGGTAATATATGTTTGATTGACTGAAGTTAGCTTGTTAACCCATTTTGAATTGCTTTGCTTTAGAAAAGCAGATCTAAGAACCTGTGTTGGCCACCACCCTGGGCATGTTGGGGTACTTGCTGTTACAAAATGGCATCATGAACAGGATCTGCGCAGTAAAAGGAAAGCATGGGGGATGGGATAATTGTTTCCCAGTTGTGGTAGCTGTGACTCTGTGGAGCAATAGAGCAGGAGAGAACAATGGCCTGCATGCTGAATTCACTGGGAAAAATCTAAGAACCTGTGTTGGCAGCAACCCTGGGGATGTTGGGGTGCTTGCTGTTACACACAGTGGTCTGACTTTGGATTCCTTTTTTCGGGGTGAAAAGGATCAAAGCATGGGACAGGAGGAAGACAGTGAAGGCAGAACTTCCTAACCAAAAACTTCCACCAGAAGAATAAGCTACTAAGAGGCCATAGAGGAGCTTAAGAAAGATTGTGAAAACCAAATAAGAGTAGTGGAGGAAAAATTGGGAAGAGAAATGAGAATGACACAAGAAAATTATGAAATGAGATTCAACAACTTGACTAAAGAAATTAACAGCTAAAAATAGAATAAGTCACATGGCTAAAGAGGCTCAAAAAGAAAATGAGAAGAATAGCTTAAAAAGCCGAATTTGCCAGATGGAAACAACAATCTCAAAAGCTCACTGAAGTGAATCATTCCTTCAGAATTAGATTGGAGCAAATGGAAGATAGTGACTTTATGAAAAATCAAGATCCTATTAAACAGATCCAAAAAAAATGAAAAAATAGAAGGCAATGTAAAATATCTCATTTGAAAACCACTAACCTGGAAAATAGATCCAGGAGAGAGCATTTATAAATGAATATACTACCAGAAAGCCACGATTAAAAAAAAACAAAAAACAATAAAAAAACAAACCTAGAAATTATCCTTCAAGAAATGTTCAAGGAAAATTGCCCTACTTTTTGAGAACCAGAGAATCAGAGGACAAAATAGAGGTTGAAAGAATTCACCAAACATCTCCAGAAAAAATCCAGAAAGAAAACTTCTAAGAATGTTCTGGAACTGTCAGATGAAGGAAAGAAATATTACAAACAGCCAGGAAGAAACAATTTGATTACTATGGAAACATAATCCAGATAACAAAGGATCTGGTAGCTTCCAAATAGAGGGATCAAAGACCTTGGCATATGATATTCAAGAGGTCAAAGGAGCTGGGATTAAAACCAAAAATTACCTACCCAGCAATACTGAGTATCATGTTTTGGGGTAAAATACAGTCATTCAGGGGAATAGGGGACTATCAAGCTGTCTTTGTTTTTAAATCCATTTGTTTATTTTTAGTTTACAAGATTCAATTCCATAGTTCCTTGAGTTTCAAATTTTCCTTGCCTCCCCCCCCCCCCATGATGGCATATAATCCAGTATGGGATCTTCAAAAACATTCATATTAGACATTAGTCAGGTTACAAAGGCCGACTGTACTAGATGGAATGAAAAATAGTCAAGAGGAAATAAAACCAAGCAATGAAAGCAAAAAGATCAAGTAGTTTGCTTCAGTCAGGATTCAAACTCAGTTCTTCCTAGTTCTTTCTCTGGATATAGGTATCTCTCTCCATCATGAGTCTTTTGGGATTGATTTATATCACTGCATTTCTGAGAAGATTCCAGTCTGTCACAGTTGGTCATCACACATATGTTGTATCTGTGATTGTTTAAAAATTTCTCCTGGTGCTACTCTTCTCACTCAGCATCAGTTTGTATAAGCCTCTACAGATAAATATGAAGTCCATCTGCTACTCGTAACTTATAGCACAATAGTATTTCATTACATGCATATACCACAACTTGTTCATCAATTCCCCAGTTGATGGGCACCCCCTTAATTTACAATTCTTTGCAACCACAAGGAGAGCTGCTATAAACATTTTTGTACTTATGGGTCTTCCTCCATCTTCTTTGATCTCTTTGGGATATAATATTAGGAGTAGTATTGGTGGGTCAAAGGATATGAAATTATTTATAACCCTTTGGGCATAATGCCAGATTGCTCTCCAGAATGGTTGGATCAGTCCACAATTCCACCAGCAATGCATTAGTATTCCAATTTTGCCACATGCTCTCCAGCATTTGTCATTTTCCTGTTTTGTTATATTAGTGAAACTGACTGGTGAGATGTGGTACCTCTGAGTTGTTTTATTGGCATTTCTCTAATAAATAGTGATTTAGAGCAATTGTTCATATGCTTATAGATATCTTTAATTTCTTTCTCTGAAAATTGCCTGTTCATATCCTTTGACCATTTATCAAATGAGGAATGACTTGTATTCTTATAGATTTGACTCAATTCTCTGTATGTTTTATAAATGAGCCCTTTATCAGAGACATAGTTTATAAAAATTCTTTCCTAATTTCCCATCTTGCTCTTAATCTTGGTTACATTGGATTTGTTTGTACAGAAGCTTTTCAATTTAATGTAATTAAAATTATCGATTTTGCAGGGGCAGCTAGGTGGCACTGTGAGTAGAGCATCAGCCCTGGAGTCAGAAGTACCTGAGTTCAGTTCCAGCCTCAGACACTTAACGCACATACAAACAAAAACCTAGCCGTGTGAGCTTGGGCAAGTTACATAACCCCAATTGCCCTAAAAAAAAAAGCAAAAAAAATATCGATTTTGCATTATATAGTGCTTTCTAATTCTTATTTGGTCATAAAGTCTTTCCCTCTCCACAAATCTTACAGGTAAACTATTCCTTGCTTTCCCAGATTGCTTGCAGTATCATTCTTTATACCTAGATCATGCACCCATTTAGACTTGATTTTGGTATATTGTGTTAGATAATGGACTATGCCCAATTTGTGCCATATTATATTCCTGTTTTCCCAGCAATTTTTGTTAAATACTGTGTTCTTATCCCCAAAACTGGTGTCTTTGGCTTTATCAAACAGTACATTACTATACTCATTGATTGCTGTATCTCGTGCACACAAGCTATTCCATTGATCCACTATTCTATTGCTCAGGCAGTACCAAGTAGTTTTGATGACTGCTGCTGTCTAATACAGATTAAAATATGGTATAGCTAGTCCACCTTCCCCAGCATTTCTTTTCATTAATTCCCCTGATATTCTAGACCGTTTGTTCTTCCAAATAAATTTTGTAACTATTTTGGCTAACTCTATAAAGTAGTTTTTTGGTAAATTAATTGGTATAGACTTTCAAGCATTCTTTTTTTAAATTAATTTATTAGTTTAGTTTCAGTTAAAAAGATTCAATTCCATAGTTCCTTTGTTTTCAAATTTCCTTTACTTCCCTCCCCCCTCCCCTCACGACAGCATATAGTACAGTAGAGGGTCTGCAAATGCATTCATATTAGACATTATTCCAATTACAAAGGCATATTGTACTAGATGGGATGAAAGATGGTAAAGAAGAAATAAAACCAAACAATGAAAAGGAAAAGATCATTTAGTTTGCTTCCATCAGGATTCAGGCTCAGTTCTTTCTAGTTATATCTCTGGATGGCACATTTCTCACTTTCTTGAGTCATTCAGGATTAACTTATATCACTGCACTGCTGAGAAGAGTCCAGTCTGTCATAGTTGGTCATCACAGATATGGTATGTCTGTGATTGCATACAAATTTCTTCTGATTCTACTCTTCTCGCTCAGCATCAGTTTGTATAAGTCTCTCCAGGTAATTATGAAATCCGTCATCTCCTCGTTTCTTATACCACAATAAAATTCCATTACATTCATATACCACAACTTGTTTAGCCATTCCCCAATTGATGGGTACCCCCTTAGTTTCCAATTCTTTGCAACCACAAAAAGGGCTGCTAAAATATTTTTGTACATATGAGTCTTCCTCCCACTTCTATGACCTCTTTGGGATATAACCCTAGAAGTGGTATTGTTGTGTCAAAGGGTATGAAATTATTTATAATCCTTTCGGCATAATTCCAGATTGCTCTCTAGAATGGTTGGATAAGTTCACAACTCCACCAGCCATGTATTAGTGTTCCAATCTGTCCACATCCTCTCCAGCATTTGTCTCTTTCTTGTTTTGTCATCTTAGGCAATCTGACTAGAGAGATGTGGTATCTAAGAGTTGTTTTGATTTGCATTTCTCTAATTAATAGTGATTCAGAGCATTTCTTCATATGCTTATAGATATCTTTAATTTCTTTCTCTGAAAACTTCCTATTCATATCCTTTGACTATTTATCAATTGGGGGATGACTTGTATTCATATAGATTTGGCTCAATTCTCTATAAATTTTAGAAATGATTCCTTTATCAGAGACAAAAGTTGTAAAAATTATTTCCCAATTTCCCACCTGCCTCTTGATCTTGGTTACATTGGCTTTGTTTGTGCAGAAGCTTTTCAATTTAATGTAATCAAAATTATCCATTTTGCATTTTATAATGCTCTCTAATTCTTGTTGGTCCTAAAATCTTCCCCTCTCCACAGATCCGTCAGGTAAATTATTCCTTGCTTTCCCAAACTGCTTACTGTATCATCCTTTACAACTAGATCATGCACCTATTTAGACTTGATTTTGGTATATGGTGTTAGATAGTGATCTATACCCACTTTCTGCCATATTGTATTCCAGTTTTCCCAGCAATTTTTGTCAAATAGTGCATTCTTATCCCCAAAACTGGGGTCTTTGGGTTTATCGAACAATAGATTGCTATATTCATTAACTGCTGGGTCTCCTGCACCTAATCTATTCCATTGATCCACTAAGCTACACCTCTGCCAGTACCAAGCAGTTTTGATGACTGCTGCTATATAATACAGATTAAGATCTGGCATAGCTAGTCCACCTTCCTAGCATTGCTTTTCATTAATTCCCTTGCTATTCTAGATCGTTTGTTTTTCCAAATACATTTTGTTATAATTGTGTCTAACTCTACAAAGTAGTTTTTTGGTAAATTGATCAGTATGGCACCAAATATATAGTTTAGTTTGGGTAAATTGTCATTTTTATTATATTAGCTCGATCCAGCCACGAGCAATTGATATTATTGCAACTATTTACATCTGTTTTTATTTGTGTGAGAAGTCTTTTCTAGTTATGATCATATAGATTCTGGGTTTCTTTTGTCAAGTAGATTCCCAAATAATTTATAATGTCTAGAGTGAATTTAAATAGGATTTCTCTTTCTGTCTCTTGCTGTTGAGTTTTATTAGAGATGTACAGGAATGCTGAGGATTTATGTGGGTTTATTTTATATCCTGCAACTTTGCCAAATTTATTTATTGTCTCAAGTAGTTTTTTACTTGATTCTCCAGGATTCTCTAAGTATATCATCATATCATCTACAAACAGTGACAGCTTGGTCACTTCTTTGCCTAATTTGATTCCTTTGATTTCTTTTTCTTCTCTAATTGCTACTGCTAACGTTTCAAGTACCAGATTGAATAAGAGGGGTGATAGTGGACACCCTTGTTTCACTCCTGATCTTATTGGAAAGGCTTCTAGTTTATCCCCATTGCATATAATACTTCCTGATGGTTTTAAATAGATGCTAGCAACTATTTTAAGGAAGGCTCCATTTATTCCTATACTTTCTAGTGTTTTTAATACGAATGGGTGTTGTACTTTGTCAAAAGCCTTTTCTGCATCTACTGAGATGATCATGTGGTTTCTGCTAATTTTATTGCTGATATGCTCAATTATACTGATGGTTTTCCTATTATTAAACCATTCTTCCATTCCTGGAATGAATCCTACCTGATCAGGGTGTATTATTTTTGTGATAAGTTGTTGGAGTCTTTTGGCTAATATTTTATTTAGAATTTTTGCGTCTAAATTCATGAGGGAGATTGGTCTATACTTTTCTTTCTCTGTTTTATCTCTTACTGATTTAGGAATCAGTACCATATTTGTGTCATAGAAAGAGTTTGGTAGGACTCGTTCTTCACTAATTTTCCCAAAGAGTTTAGAGAGTACTGGAATCAATTGTTCTTTAAATGTTTGATAGAATTCAGTAGTGAACCCATCTGGCCCTGGAGATTTTTTCCTAGGGAGTTCATTGATGGCTTGTTTGATTTCTTTTTCTGAGATGGGGTTATTTAGGTAATTCAGGTCCCCTTCAGTTAATCTGGGCAACTTGTGATTTTGTAAATATTCATCCATTTCACTAAGATTGTCATATTTATGTGCATACAATTGGGAAAAATAATTCCTCATTATTATATTGATTTCCTCTTCATTAGAGGTAGATTCACGCTTTTTATTTTTGGTACTCATAATTTGGTTTTCTTCTTTCTCTTTTTATCATATTGACTCAGGGTCTATCAATTTTGTTGATTTTTTTCATAAAACCAGTTCTTAGTTTTATTTATTCAATAGTTTTCTTAATTTCAATTTTATTAATCTCTCCCTTGGTTTTCAATATTTCTAATTTAGTACTAAATTGGGGATTTTCAATTTGTTCTTTTTCTAACTTTTTCAATTGCATGTCCAATTCATTGACCTCCCTTCTCTCTGCTTTGATTAAGTATACACTCAGGGATATAAAACTTCCCCTGAGAACTGCCTTTAGTGCATCCCACACATTTTGGTATGTTGTCTCATTATTATCATTCTCTTGAATGAAATTATTGTTTCTATAATTTCTTGTTTGACCCACCAATTTTTTAGGATTAAATTGTTTAATTTCCAATAAGTTTTTAGTCTATCTTTCCCTGGCTCTTTATTGCATATAATTTTTATTGCATCATGATCTGAAAATGATGCACTTAGGATTTCTGCCTTTCTGCACTGGATTGTGAGGTTTTTATGCCCTAGTACATGGTCTATTTTTGAGTATGTACCATGCACTGCTGAAAAGAAAGTAAATTCCTTTTTATCCCCATTCAGTTTTTCTCCAGAGATCCATCATATGTAGTCTATTCACCTCCTTAACCTCTTTCTTGTTTATTTTGAGGTCAGATTTATCGAGTTCAGAGAGGGGGAGATTAAGGCCCCCACTAGTATAGTTTGCTATCTATTTCTTCCTCTAATTCCTTTAACTTCTCCTCTAGGAATTTGGATGCTATACCACTTGGTGCATATATATTAAGTAATGATATTGCTTCATTCTCAGTGGTGACTTTTAGCAGGATATAGTTTCCTTCCTTATCTCTTTTAATTAGATCTATTTTTGCTTTTGCTTTATCTGAGATAAGTATTGCTAACCCTGCTTTTTTTTTTTACTTTAGCTGAGGCATAATGAATTTTACTCCAACCTTTTACCTTTACCCTGTTGGTATCCCTTTGTTTCAAAAGTGTTTCTTGAAGACTGAACATTGTAGGACTATGGTTTTTAATCCATTCTGCTATCCACCTCTGTTTTATGGGAGAGTTCATCCCATTCACATTCACAGTAATGATGACTATCTGTCTCTTCCCCTCCATCCTATTCCCTCCCCTGTTTATGTTTTTGTTTCTTCCTTCTCCCTTCCCCTCCTTGAAGTTTTCCCTTTTGATCGCCCCCTCCCTCAGTGTTCCCACCCAGTGACCCCCCTTCTTAACCTACCCTCTCCCCTTACTACTATTTCCCTCCCTTCTAATCCCTCCCTTTAGTCTCGTCCTTTTTACCACCCCTTACCCTCCCACTATCTATAGGACACAAAAAATTTTTATACTTTTCAGAATAAATTACTCCCCCTTTGATTCCAAACCAACGAGAGTAAATTTCAAACAGTGCTCCTCTCCCTCCCTCCTTTTCCTCTATTTAATGAATTTATGTGTCTATTCACATGAGAATCTTAAACTTCACTGCTTAATTTGATCCTTCTTTGAACCAGAACCAGTGAGAAGAGTGTTTAAATGATGTTCTTCTCCCTCTTTCTTTCCCCTCTTCTATAGTGTGTTTTGATGCCTCTTCAGATGGCATATTTTACCTTTTCCTAGCTCATCCTTACCTTTTTCCCATTACACTACCTTTGATCCCCTTAATAGTCTTTTTTTTTACTCAATGGTAGTGCATTCATACCCACACCCTCTAAGTATAACCCTTTTGAAGGTCATGATAATCATAAAGATTTCGAATATTGACAGTTATCAGCTCCACATATCGGGATGTGAACATTTTGGTCTTGTTGCATCCCAAGTTATGAGAGTGTGTTTGTGGGTGTGGGTGTGTGAACTTCTGCATGTGTGAGTCTATGTTACCCTTGTTTACCTTTTTATGTCCTTCTGGAGTCTTGTAATTGGAGATCAAGTTTTCCATTGAGCTCTGGCTTTTTCATCAGGAAAGTCTGGAAGTCCCTTACTTTATTAAACGTCCATCTCCTTGCCTGAAAGATTATGCTCTGTTTTGCCTGATAGTTAATCCTTGGTTGTAGTCCTAGCTCTCTTGTCCTGCAAAATATCAAATTCTAGTCTCTCTGGTCTTTTAATGTAGAAGCTGCTAGGTCCTGTGTGATCCTAACTGTAGTTCCTCAATATTTGAATTGTTTCTTTTTGGCTGCTTGTAGAATTTTTTCTTTAATCTTGTAATTCTGGAATTTGGCTACTATATTTCTTGGAATTTTCAGTTTGGGATCGCTCTCAGGAGGAGTCCGGCGAATTCTATTGATAGCTATTTTATCTTCTGATTCCAGGACCTCAGGACAGTTTTCTTTGACAATCTCTTGGAGGATGTTGTCTAGACTGCTTTTTTCATCATGACTTTCTGGTACACCAATAATTCTTAAGTTGTCTCTCCTGGATCTGTTCTCTAGGTCAGTTATTTTTCCAGTGAGATATTTTACATTTTCTTCCAATTTTTCGATCATTTTGTGTTTTTTGATTGACTCTTGCTGCATCATAGAGTTCTGAGTTTCTGTTTGATTGTATCTAATTTTTTAGCGAATTATGGTCTTTAGTTAGTTTTTGAAGTTCCTTTTTTAGGGAGGAATTTTCTTTTTCCAAGTTGGTCACTGCCTCCCTGATTTGGTCTTTAAATTTTTTCTTAAGCTCCTCCAGGAATGCTATTTTGGCTTGAGACCAGATCATGTTTCCTTCTGTGGTCTCTGGTGTGGGCAGAGTGTCTGTATTGTCCTGTGTGTTTTGTTGTTCTTGCCCTGCATAGTATGCTCGAATAGACTTTCTAGCCTTCCCCTTCTTTTCAGCTTCCTTCCTTCCCATTGTGACTTCCTGTTTCTTAGTTTCTCAGGCTATGAGTTTGGGGCCTGATCCTTGACTTTGAATACCTCTGGGTGGCTAGTTTATGGCTAAGTCAGGGAAGTCAGTGAGGAATGTAGATGTGTAGGTGGGGATGAGTCTGACCACTTCAGATTTCTGCCTCTATACCCCTGGGTATAAGTAGGCTTTTTTTGGTAAGGTGTGGTGGGGCTTGTTTCGACCCCTCCCTCTCTTCTCTTCAAATTCCTGGCTGTCTCAGTTATACCCCTTCTTAGAGATTCTCAAGCCTGAGGTTATTTCCATTAACTTGGGATTTCAATCTGGGTGGGAGACTTATCTTTGGGTTTTCTGCTTCATGAAGGAGGGATGGGAGGATCTGAGCAGCTATAATTTACTTTGCCATTCCAGCCCCTGTATTATACAGGCAGGCAGTTTCTAAACTTCTAGGCTGGGGGCTGAATGCAGCCTGAGAAGCCACTCTCTCCACTGGGAGCCCGACTCTCCTACCTGGCTCCAATGATCCGTTCCCTCTTCGAGATGACTGTGATTCGTCTTTGGTAAATCTGCAGGCTGGGGCTTTTTCTCTCTCTGGTGTAGTCTGCTTGTCTGCTCTTAGGTCTGAGCTGTGCAGACCCCAGGAGCTCTATGCTCCACCTGTGCGGACACACTGGGCAACCTCCTGGGCTGGATTCTGCCACACTCTGTCTTCCAGTGGGCTCTGTCACTCCGGAATCTGTTCAGATTCACCCTTTGAGACTTAGTGACCTAGGAGCTCAGTGAGGTTACTGCTTCCTTTCTGCCATATTGGCTCCGCCCCTCAAGCATTCTTACTGAAAACCAGAGTCGAGTAGAAAATTTGACAAATTTGACAAAATTAGCAAGAAGCATGAGAAGGTAAAGAGGGAAGGGAACTCATATGGAACTTTTCAAAGTTGAACTACTTACATACCTACATGGGAAAATGATAATTGTAATTTATGAAAATTTTCTCAGTATGAAAATAGTTGAAGGAAATAAAAATGTATAAATACATACAGACATATATATGTCTTTAGAGGAGGGTGTATGAGCATATGAATATATATGTGAATTTGTGTATATATGTATACAGTTATATATAAACAGAGGGCACAGGACCAATCGAATAGTTCAGGAACATACTTAAAGGGTGAGATTAAAGTTGAGAAAGGAATATAAATAGAGGAAATAAATAGAATGGGGTAAATTATCTCATATAGAAAAGGCAAGGGAAAACTGTTACAATGTAGGGAAAGAACAGAAAGACAAAAGGGAATGAGTCAACCTTATTCTCAACAAATTTGGGTTAGGAAGGTTATGACATACACACTAAATGGGGTATCTCTCCCTACAGGAGAGTAGGGAAGAAGGGGATGAGAGGTCTGTGATGGAAGGGAGGACGGATGTGGGAAGCACCCATATTTGAAAAGGGACAGGATTGGGCGGAGCCAAGATGGTGGAATAGAAACAGCACTACTAAGGCACTCTCACCCACAGCACTACAAAATCATGTAAAAGGGGCCCCTGAACAACTTCTGTCACTCCAGCATGCACAGAATGACACAGAGAAGCTAACCTCCCGCTGAGGACAGCCCAGCAGCACTGCAGGGAGCGGCCAGAGAAGCACTCTTCAAATGCACAGCACCTTGCCCTGGGAGCATAGCACAGGCCCACCTGAGTCACGGTTTCAACCCCAGGGTGGAAGGGCCAGCAGCCAGCTGGAGGGACCCCAGAATTCCAGCAGCTGTGGTGATTCCAGAATTATCAACACAGATATGCCTAGGACAAATTGAGAGGTTAGTGCCCTACTGACATTGAGACGAATATTTGGGAACCTGTAGGCTTCTTCCTCTGGGGATGAGAAGTGGCTGGGGAAATGCAGCAGCATCGCTATTTCATAGCTTCAGTTGCAGCTTCAGCTCCTGGCCTGCAAACCATAAGGAGATCCATCGATCAATCTGGGGGTTAATCACCCTTGCTTTAACCTCCCTGGATCTGGATTGTGGTCTGGGGTAGAGGTCTTGGGGTGGGTATCCAGCTTTCAAGAATGTGTGGAGGCTTCACAGAGGCCACCCAACTAATAACTCCGGAATATTTGGGACAGAAGCTCCCCTGCCTGGTGGCAGAGTCCTACTGTGGCAACAAACCCAAAAGTCTAGTAATAGAGTGGCAACATACCTAGGCAAAGGAAACAAAACAAACAGAAAAAAAATTAACATTAGTTTCCTATTTTGGGGGCAAAAAGGATCAAAGCATGGAACCGGAGGAGGACTGTGAGGTCAGAAATCCTCCACCAAAAGCGCTAAATGAAAATACGAGTGGGTTACAGGACATAGAGGACCAAAAGAAGGATTTTAAAAACAAAATAAGAGAAGTGGAGGAAAAATTGGGAAGAGAAATGAGAAGGATGCAGGAAAAGTATGAAATGAGTGTCAACAAACTGACTGAGGAAAATAATACCTTAAATGGCAAAGGAGGGTCAAAAGGGCAATGAGAAGAATGCCTTAAAAAGCCGAATTTGCCAGATGGAAAAATAATCTTGAAAGTTCAATGAGGACATACATTCCTTCAGAGTTAGACTGGAGCAAATGGAAGCTAGTGTCTTAATGAGAAATAAGATGCTTTTGAACAGATCCAAACAAATGAAAGAATAGAAGGCAATGTGAAATATCAAATGGGAAAAATCACTGACCTGGAAAATAGATCCAGGAGAGATAATTTAAAAATTACTGGACTACCTGAAAGCCATGACCGAAGAAAGAACCTAGAAATCACGCTTCAAGAAATTCTCAAGGAAAATCGCCCCGATGTTTTAGACGCAGAGGGCAAAATAGAGGTTGAAAGAATCCACAGATCACCTCCTGAAAAACATCCAAAAAAGAAAACACCCAGGAATATTATAGCGAGGTTCCAGAATTATCAGATCAAGGAGAAAATATTACAAACAGCCAGGAAGAAACAATATTGTGAAAACACAATCAGAATAGCATAGGACCTGGCAGCTTCTACACTGAGGGAATGAAGGGCATGGAATATGATATTACACAGGGCAAAAGAGCTGGGATTGAAGCCAAGGGTCACCTACCAAGCAAAACAGAGTATTTTGTTTCAGGGAAAATATGATCATTCAGTGGAATAGAGGACTTTCAAGGATTCTTGGGGAAAAAACCAGAATTGAATAGACAATTTGACATTCAGACACAAGAAGCAAGAGATGCTTGGGAAGGTTATCAGGGAAAAAAATCAAAAGGAATTCATCAAATTTGAAGGATTTCTATTCCTACATGGAAAAGCAATAACTGTGACTCATGAAACTTTTCTCAGTATTAAAATAATTGAAGAAGAGTATGTGGGCATATGAATACATATGTGAATGTAAATATCTATCTATCTATCTATCTATCTATCTATCTATCTATCTATATATGTGTGTGTGTGTGTGTGTGCATGTGTGTGTGTGTGTGTGTGTGTGTGTGTGTTCACAGGTACACATGGATATAGGGCACAGGTTGAATTTGGTGGGAAGGTATGAAACTTAAGTGCTCAAGTTAAGAGGTGAGGGAGGAATGTGGCAAGAGGATATGGGGAGAGACAGGGTAGGGTAAATTATTTCATGTAGAAGAGGCAAGGGGAAGTGGTTGCAGGGGAGGGGAAGAACAGGAAGGTGAAAAGGTAAAACCGTATTCTCATTTAATTTTTCTCAGGGAGAAAATGACACACATACTAAATGGGATACCTCACCCTGCAGGAGAGTAGGTGGAAGGGGTTTAGAGGGGGCATGGTGGAGGGGAGTGCATTCTGGGGTGAGGGAAGGTTGGAGGTACCAACTTTTGAAGAGGGACAGGATCAAAGTAGGGAATGGACCAGGTGGGGGGTGGGATGAGTGGGAGGGAAATACTAGCAGTCTTTTATAATATATCTACTATGGTATTGTTTTGATTAACTATACATGTACAACACTTACTGAATTCTTTATCTTCACAGAGAGAGTGTGTGAGAAGGGAGAAAGGGAATGGATCTGAAATTCGAAGTTTTAAAATTAAATGTTTCAAACATATATAAATACTGTTATTAATACTATTTTGCATGTAATTGGGAGATAAGACATGCAGGCATTGGGGCACAGAGATTCACCTTGCCATAATGGTAAAGTCGAAGGGGGTATGGGAGAAGATATGGGAGAGAGCAGATTGTATGAGGGAATATCTTGCTATTCTGGGGTAGTGGGTAGGGGAAAATTGGGAAAAAATATAACTCAAAATCTGGACAAAATGAATGATGTAGTTGTTGAAAAAAATAAAATGAAAAGGGACAGGATCAAAGTAGAGAATAGAATTAGTGAAAGCTCAGATAAGATGAAGTGAAATAGAGTCAGTCTTTCACAATACATCCACTATGGAAATATTTTGCATAGCTACACATGTACAACCTATATTGAATTGCTTATCTTCCCAGTAAGTATGGGTGATGAGGGAGGTAAGGAAAGAATATGGAATTCAAAGGTTTAAAATAAAATGTATAAAATATGTTAATATTATTATTAGTAGTAGTGGTATTGTTGTTGTTATCATTGTTATTATAATAATAATTATTATTATTATTTTACATGTAACTGGGAAATAAGATATAGTCTGAAACTCTGAAGGGGCGTGGCAGAAGATATGGGAGAGAGCAGATGGGGCAGGGGATATTAAGTGAGATCACTATTTTGGGGTTGGTGGGTAGGGGAAAAACGGAGAAAATTTGTAACTCAAAATCTTGTGGAAATGGATGATATAAAATAAAAAATAAAAAAGTGCTTTTTATGTATTAAAAAAAAAAGAAAGAAAGAATACTGGCCCTTCCTCTGCCTATCCCTTTCTAAAGTATTATATGTGAAAATTGATAACAGCTTATCTATTTGTAACCTTTAATCACTCATAAACTAGACACCTTGCCATAAGGAACATTTCCATGCACAGAACATCAGACATTAAGTCTCTATACTAGAGAAGATGACCCTGAGTGTCAGTTCCTTAAGACTTCTAAGGACCTGATCAATCAATCTATGCTGAACAATTGCCTGACAAAAATTTCATTAACTCCTGATGAGAAAGGAAAAAAAAGTGATACATTGCTCATCATCACAGGACACTTAATGGTATACCTTCAATCAAAAGATTTGTTGACTGGTAAAACCCTACTGTATTCTCTCCTAATCCTGGTAATTCACAGTCACTGACTACCTAGGTGGAAATCTTGCTCACATTCTCTTATTCTTATTTTCCTTGTCTTATTTGTTTTGTTTCATGGTTTTACTCTGTTCTTCCCTTTCATTATGCCATATGGAAGAGTTGTTCAATAGTTAACAGATTGCCCGTCGTTTAAGTCATTTTATCTCACATGCTACCTTATACTCACTGACACTTTCTATGCTCAAGGAGATTCTTCTTCCAAGGCCAATTCCCCTTCTTGTCAATCCTGTGTGCATGTTATTCATTGTAACCTGACATACTAAGGTAGGAAGAATTCTTCTCTCTTATACCATTTTAAATTGTTCATTTCTACCTCTCCTTTCCTCATTTAAAATGTATTCTTTGTCCTTATCATAACTTCTAGAAACTCCTTCACCACTTGCTTTCCTATTATATCACACTTGCTCTGACCCCATTTTTCCCTCTTTTAAATCTTGATTGAACAATAATCCAGTTCAACTGTACGTTATCTTCACGCTTGAATGACTTGTTCCATTGACATTTAGTAGTTAATAGCTGGTCAAATTCAAACCATGGGTTACCACCACCATTCTTTTTCATTGCTTTTACTCATATGCTGCTGATGACCTTTCAAAATAATCACATCACTCTCTCAATCAGATGGAAATAAATTTCTTATCTAATATTATTTAATCCCTCACTGACGTGCAAAAGTCACCTTATTCCTTCTTGGGGTTGAGTCTCTACATAATTTGTTTCTTTACTATCCCCACATATCCTCTTCTAAATTTTTTTTCTCACTTTCAAAATCCTACACTTTAACTTTTCCTTCCTCTCAAAAGAGAATATCATTGCTTACTTTGTAGTGATTGACTTTAGCTTGGTCCATGTCTGCATAATCTAAAATAAATGGAGCCATGTGAGAGGTGCAAAGTATCTCTTTCTGGACTGACTGAAGGAATGCTATGCATTGACTTTCTCCGTTATCCTACCATATGAATGAGCAATATTTTCCCACTAAATATTAAGATAAAATTGTTTATATCTTTGAAATGATATTACTAAATGAAATCAACACCTCTCCATAATGACCAGAGATTAACGACTCATTTACTTACATTTGGTGATGCCATGGAATAAAAACATAAGGAAGAACTTTATAGCCTGGCCTCTCACATTCCATTCACCTTAGGTCACTGTTATGTTAAGTGAATTTGAAGATCTTCTTTCCCCTTAGTATGTCAATATGATCACATGGAGCTCATGGTGGGAGGAGCTTTTTGAAGGGGAGGAGTAGGAAGCTTTAGTGAGCATAGCTGAAAGAGAAGAGGCAGAGCAGAGCAGCTAGCATTCATGAGAAATGGAGAGTTTTTTCCTGGGTGCACTTGTTTGTGTGGAGGTCTAATGGAGGGAAGATTTGGGATGTGTGTGCTCCCTGCATTGGTGATGCATGTGGACATTGTCATGCAAAAAATGCTTAGGATGTTGGTGCTCCTTGCTTTAGCAATGACTATCATCTTCTTTATTATGTTGGTGGAAATGGCTTCCTGGTGTTTGAATAAATATCTTGATTTAGTCTTTGAGGAAGAAACTCTGTTATATCTTGTGATTCAAGTCTGGAAATATGCCTGCATATTCATAACAGCTACTGTGTGTGTTTCATTGGCAATATAGTCACATAGTAATGAGAAATTAATTTGAGATTTTTGTATCTCACAATTCTATATAGAGTCAGGTGATACTATCCAGGGAGTTCACATCTTAAGGATCTTGTGGCCCAGGATTCCTGGATAGATATAGTAGCCCACTCAGCAGAGAAAACGTGAATAGCAATTATTTGAAAGAGTAACTCAGTGGAACACTGGAATTCAATATGTTGGGGCTCTTGCTATGTGGAAAATGAGTTAAGATTAAATCCTAACCCCCATTCCCAAAGACTGAAGAAGTAAACAGGGAGATTTTACCACTGAGGTGTTGGGGGTCAGTGGCAGGCTGTTTGTATATTTGTACATTACTCATGTTATGTTACATATTTGTTCTTGGTATACTACACCTTTGAAGTAAATATTGCTTTGTAAAAGATATTGTAATATTAAGTAATTAAGTGGAACATGGATGCTTAGATCCTTAAAACTCCAAGAACTAAAGAATTTGGACTCTAGCCAATTGCAAGCAATAGAGCATTCTAAGGATATAGAAGAAACCTGTGGAACACATGAGATATAATAGAGCTGGGACTCAGAATGGAGCAGCCAGAATACACCCATGTTATCAAGAAAAGAGAGATGATTCACTTACTTTGTAATGGATTCCTTATCTAAAAGTTCCAATAGACTTCCAGGAACAAATATGATGTAATAAGTAATAAATTGCCATAATTCTCTCATATTCACTTTCAAAAAAATAAAAAAAATAGTATCCCCAAACAGATCCTATAACAGCAGAACTAGTAAAAAGCATGGTGAAATAAGCTTTTACCTAAAGAAACCTGAATGATCAGCAAGGCAAGTCTGTGCCACTCAGGTAAAAGTGGGACACAAACAGGAAGCCTCCACCAGGCAGACTGCCAGATGCTTCATTGTAGGCACAGGGAAAAAGCAGAAGTGCCCTGCCCACTTCAGCAGACACTAGATATGAACACTAATATTTCAGCTTAGCATCAGGTAAGGTGCCAGACCCCTGCAGTCTCAAGGGTCACCAGCCACCCCTCCAACACACCCCCTCAGCACAGTACCAGACACTAACATCCCCAATGTGCATAAGGAAAACATCAGTGCAGCAAGAGTAAATAGTAGGTGCCTGTAGCCTCTGGTACAAGAAGCTTGAGACAAGACCCCTTCTATTACATGAGCAGAACTCAAATTTAAAAGAAAGTTAAAGGGGAAAAATGAGTGAAAAATCAACAACAACAACAAAAAATCTGACAACAGAAAACAATTATGGCAAAAATAACATATATATGTATATAGAACATATATATGTTTATATGTATATATATATATACATATATGTTATTTTTGCCATAATTGTATATATATATATATATATATGTTAAGTAATAATATTGCTTCATTCTTGATGGTGCCTTTTAGCAGGATATAGTTTCCTTCCTTATCTCTACTAATTAGATCTATTTTTGCTTTTGCTTTATCTGAGATAACAATTGCTACCCCTGCTTTTTTTTTTTTTACTTTAGCTGAGGCATAATATATTCTACTCCAGACTTTTACTTTTACCCTGTGGGTATCCCCTTGTTTTGAATGTATTTCTTGTAGACAGCATATTGTAGAATTATTATTTTTAAACCATTCTGCTATCTGCCTCTGTTTTATGGGAGAGTTCATCCCATTCACATTCACAGTACTGAGAACTATCTGTCTCTTCCCCTCCATCCTATTCCCTCCCCTGCTTATGCTTTTGTTTCTTCCTTCTCTCTTCCCCTGCTTAAGGGTTTCCCTTTTGACCACCACCTCCCTCAGTGTTTCCACCCATTGCCCCCCCCTTCATTACCTACCCTCTCCACTTACTGCTATTTCCTTCCCTTCTTGCCCCCCCTGTTTATCCCCCTTTAACCTCCTACTGCCTATAGGACACAATAAATTTTATACTTATCAGATTATGGTATTCCACCTTTGATTCCAAACCAATGACAGTAAATTTCAAACAATGATCCTCTCCTCCCTTCTTTTCCTCTATTTAATGAAATTTCATGTCTATTCAGGTTAGAATCTCAAACTTTACTGATTATGTTGATTCCTCTTTGAACCAGAACCAGTGATAATAATTTTCAAATGATGTTCCTCTCCCTCTTTCCTTCCCCTCTACTATAGTGTGTTTTTATGCCTCTTTGAATGACATACTTTAACTATTTCTGTCTCATCCTTTTCTTTTATCCCATTACATTCCCTTTGATCCCCTTAATAAGTTTTTTTTTTATTTTCAAATTAGTTTATTCATACCCACTCCCGCTATCTATGTAGAACCCTTTTAAAGGTCATGATAATCTTATACATTTCAATATTGACAATTATCAGCTTCTCATATAGGGATGTAACCATTTTACTCTTGTTGCATCCTGAGTCATGTACTTGTGTGCATGAGAGTGGGTGTGTGCATGTACAAATGTGTGTGTGTGTGTTTTCCTTGTTTGCCTTTTTATGTTTTTCTTGAGTCTTGTAATTTGAGATCATATTTTCCATTGATCTCTGGCTTTTTCATCCGGAAAGTCTGGAAGTCCCTTCCTTCATTAAATGACCATCTCCTTTCCGGAAAGATTATGCTCAGTTTTGCTGGGTACTTAATCCTTGTTTGCAGTCCTAGCTCTTTTGCCCTACAAAATTTCAAATTCCAATCCATCCAATCTTTTAGTTTAGAGGCTGCTAGGTCCTGAGTGATCATGACTGTAGATCCATAATATTTGAATTGTTTTTTGTTCTTTTTGTTTTGTTTTTGGCAGCTTGCAGGATTTTCTCCTTAATCTTGTAATTCTGGAATTTGGATACTCTATTTCTTGGAGTTTTCAATTTGGGATCTCTTTCAGGAGGAGTCTGGTGAATTCTTTTTTTTTTATTGCAAAATGTACAGCATTTATTCACATACAGACAAAAAGGCACAATTCTACTAAATATTTCAACAACAACAACAACAACAACAACAAAAATACAGCTATCTTCAACTAGTTTTATAAATACTTCCAAAAGGGAAGGGGAGAGTGGGGGGAAGAGAAATAAATACAGGATTGGGCCATGTAATATAAAATAGTCATCTCTACATATACTTTAATTTCTGATTTTCTCTTCACGCACCTTTTTTTTTGTAAATTGTAGCTGAATGGACACCAAGCTAGGCACATAGTGAAAAATTTTCTGTACAAGGTTACAAATGTAATGACAGATTTGTCCATTTTAAAATAAGTTTTGTACATGACATATATAACCCTTCATTTAGATTTTTATTTGTTTATAACCTAACAAATGACATTCCAGGCAACTTTACAAAAGTTTTAACTAGCCTACATTTTGACATAATATACTGATCATAATGAAAGATATTTCTTGGTCAGTATGCATGAGGAAAGGTAAAGCTGAGGAGAGGGGAAAGGTGGGGCATCATTAAATGGTTCTATACCAACAGAATGCATGAAGGGTGATTTGGGTTAGTCAATGCTATACTTGGGGATTCTTCCTAAACAAAGTACCAAGCATGGCATGAAACCAACTTGCACAGCTTATCATACTGCTATAAAATCGTGCTCTATACCATTTTGCAGTTTGGGGCAGGAGTTTTTTTTTTTTAAAGCATGGGGTAGCTTTTTGTAGTTTTTCTTTTTCCTTTATTCCCTTCTTTGTTTTATGTTTGTTTTTTGTTTTTTGTTTTTTTTTTTTTAGTTTTTTGGTTCAGCATAACTTGGGAACATCTGAAAGCTTTTCAACCTAAATATGGGGAATAAAACAGATAAGGCATTATTTCTGCACAAAACTAGCATTCATAATAGTGCAAATGAATCTGGTACCTCTTAAAATGGTGAGAGGTCATTACTAGCATAAAATTTAGGTTTTCTTTCTATGGCTTTTCAAATTATCCTTTTATATATTCAACCTTCACCCAGAGATGTTGCTGTAGTCAAAAGTTTAGTCAACTGAAGAATCTACCTTCTCCTTTTTCCAGGAAAGGTTTTATGTTCATATGCAAAAGAAAATAACCTGCTTTTTAAGTTACCCTAAGAGTGAAAAGAAAATGCCAATTCACCAAAACACTCTGATATCTGCAACAACATGCTTATCAATACATGAGTTTATCAAAAGGAAGCTTCTCCCCCCTCCCCCCACCCTCACCCCCTGTATTTCAAGAACAATTCAAGTTCATCTAAATTTAGGTCATCCTGCTCCCCCATCCCCAAATATCTATTAAAATATACTTGGAAAGTTAAGACAGTATGAAAATGTAACACAATGGGTATGCATTTGGTAACTTGCATAGCAAGATGTAATTCAATATGCCTTTTTTTGTTGACAACCATCTGGAAGACTTAGAAGTTAACTGCAGAATTCAATCATTATTCATTTAAAATATTAGAGTTTTACATCCTGCCCAATGGAGGCAGATGTGTATATGAATTAGAAATGTGAATACTGAGACTGAGATACTTAGGAGCAGTCTTGGGGTGAGTATCGAGGATCCGGGGTGGGGGGAAAAGCAGGGCTTGTTCCAAGTGCCCATAATTTCTAAGCCTTGTTGCTATTTAAACTTTCCTTCTCTGAATTTGACTTACGAGTACATTAAATTCCAAAGAAAATTTACACGACCCTAATACTACCCACTGTCTTGTTACATATGCACTGTACTGAGTGTAAAAAGAAAACATTACTCAAATGAAATGCTAAATTTATTATTATTGCTGATAATTTACTTAATAGTTATTGCCATTTGCAATTACAAAGTCCAACTTATAAATTAGTATCAGCTCTTATCAGCTACAAAATCTATTCCAAGATAGAACGCAGTCTCTTTCCTGCATAGGTCTGAATGAAGAGCTAACTGCAACTTATTGCCTTTTTATTTTATTTTTTTTTTGTTTTCAAAAATATAGATATGTATATTTAACCTATTTAGCTAGGTCCTTTATTATTATTATTTTCAAAGGAATCCTTTAGTGTTGGAAGCCTAGATTCCCCAACACATACTGTTAGTGCAAACCTGATTGCCAGGCCTTTTAGAGTTCACCACTCCTGCTAGATTTTAGCCCAAGTCCTGCAGGAAGCTAGACTGCCATGTGACTTCCAACCTAGCTTGGGGAAATAATCGTGGGGAAGGTGGAATGTCAGGAGGACAATGAGTAAAACTTGGACCTCAAGTACCCTTTCTAAGACTACACAAAACTATCCTAAGGAATTCATTCTCCAAATCAGGATAGTCTAAGTCAATTTTCAATCCATAACCCATCAAAGGCTGAAGGCAGCAATACTCTTTTATTTTAAATCACCATGTGGCAGCGATTCTGCGCTGCCCCTTCAGATTCCTCCAGTGACAGCCTCTGGTGAATTCTTTTGATAACTATTTTATCTTCTGATTCCATGACTTCAGGACAGTTTTCTTTGACAATCTCTTGGAGGGTGTTGTCCAGACTGCTTTTTTCGTCATGGCTCTCCAGTAGACCAATAATTCTTAATTTATCTCTCCTGGATCTGTTCTCTATGTCATTTGTTTTTGCAGTGAGATATTTTGCACTTTCCTCCAATTTTTTCAAGCTTTATGTTTTGTTTGATTGCCTCTTGGTGCATCATAAAGTTCTGAGTTCCAATTTGACTGATTCTTATTTTTAGCAGATTATAGTCTTCTGTTAGTTTTTGAAGGTGCTCTTTTTAGGGAGGTGTTTTCTCCAATTACTTCACTCATTTTATTTTTAAGGATTTATTTTCTTCAGTGAACCTTTTTTTCTAATTTGGTCACTGTCTCCTTAATTTGGTCTTTAAAATCTTTCTTAAGCTCCTCCAAGAATGCTTTTTGGGATTGAAAACATTTCATATTTCCTTCTGTGGTCTCAGACATGGATAAAGAGTCCAAGTTGTTCTCTGAATTTGTTGTTTTTGATATGCATTAAAAGCTCTGATTGATTTTCTTGCCTTTCCCTTCTCTTTCTCAGCTTCCTTCCTTCCCATTGTAATTTCCTATCTCCTGTTTTCTCAGACTGTGAGCTAAGGGCCTGGTTGTTGAGTTTCAGTGCTGTAGCCTCTGGGTGTCTAGTTTGAGGCCAAGGAATTAGTCTCAGTGAGGTATGCTTATGCACACAGAGTAATCTGTGGAGTAGGGGTGGTCTGGGCACTTCAGATTTCTGCCCCCATACCCCTGTGCTACAGCTCCTGCAGGCTTTTGATGGTAAGATGAGATAGGGCTTATTGGAATCCCTCCCCCTCTTCTCTTCAGACTCCTTGCTGCCTCGGTTATGCCCATTTTCAATGACTCTTAAGCCTGAGACTATTTCCATTATCTTAGGATTTCACTTGGATGGGACACTTATCTTTGAGTTTTCTAGGTCATGGAGGAGGAATCACAGCAGCCAGAGTTTACTTTGTCATTCTGGCTTCTAGAAAAACAGGCAGGGGATTTCTAAACTTCCTGGATGGGGGCTGATAGACCCAGGAGAAGCTACTGTCTTTGCTGGGAGCTGCCCGAGCCCTCTCTTACCTGGATCCAATGATTCCTCCAGACCCGTGGTGAGATGCTGGTGATATGCTTCTAATTGCCCTTAGGATGGCTGAGTCTAGCATACAAATTCTTAAAGGACAACTTAAGTAAATTAAAAGTTCATGACCAAACAATAGATAGTACTGCAAAATGTAAAATAGATACTTTGGTTACATTAAATTAAAAGGTTAGCACAAGAAAAAAAAAAAGGAACCAAGATTAGAAGGCAAACAGAAAGGTAGGAAATACCTTTACAGCAAGTGGCAAGTGTCACTGATAAAGATGTCATTTCTCAAATATAAAGAGAATTGAATTTATAACAATACAAGCCATTTTCCAATTGATAAATGGTCAAAAGTTATGAATAGGCAGTTTTCAGATGAAGTAAAGCTATGTTTAGACATATGAAGAAGCATTCTAAATCAACATTGAGGTACCACTTCATATCTTTCAGATAGGTTATGATGACAAAAAATAAAATAATAAATGTTGGAGAAGAAAATTGAGACACTAATGTACTATTGGTAGAGTTGTGCACTCATCCAACCATTCTGAAGAGAAAATTAGAACTATTTACAAAAGGCAAACAATCTTTGCATTTCCTTTGATCCAGCACAACCACTAATAGATCTGTATCCCAAAGTGAGCACAAAAAAGATAAAGGACCTACAAGTTCAAAAACATATTCATAGCAGTGGGATTCACAAGTTCTGGATCTTAATACTTAACACAATCATGAACTTCAAATTAATGCTAAGAAGCTGTTAGTTTGCCAATACAAGGGGATCTTCAAATCCCATTACTATTACAGATATTTACTAAGGTATTACACTAATAAGAGTACAAAGCTTTATCTTAAAATTCTGTGACACACACTTCCTTTACTACTTTTGAGAAAAGAATTGACAAGTTCAATAAAATTATATTTCAGAGCGCTAGTTTGTAGTTCCTTGAAATATTTTTCTCCTCTTTGCATGATGCTTCAGAAACTCCCCTTAAGTATGATAAATCCATATATTTCTGTCCTTGACACCAGGCATAGGTACTACCATCAAATGAAGCAATGACATGAAAAGAACATTGAATGAAATTGAGAGATCCAATATCCTTTGGATCCTATAGAGCTCATAAGTCCTTCTCCCAGACAAAAGAAAATGGGGATGTGTGGGAGGAAGATTTCTCTGAATTTAACCAAGGTGAAGTATTATTTTTTGCCTTCTCTCTCAGTGACACCCTCCTTAGGGGTGTCCTAGAAAACCAATCTTATACATCTCCTACTTTTTCTCCACCCATCTGACTTATACTCAATGCCTAATTTTCTACTGACCAAATATTATCTGAGTGATTTTAATACATGTTATGATATATTATACAGTTTGTGACTGAGTAAATAAATCACCCTACCTTTACATAAATTTGGCTACTGTATAGTGCTGTATAACAGCTCCATTTGTATTGATGATCCTTTCTATCCTTTTTGTATGGATTCTTCACACATATCTCAAAGTTAATATCACTTTCTAAAGCAGCATTGTATTCCTCCAAACTTTCCTAATTTATTCCAAGGATGTTTATTTTAGAAAAGAGAAAACTTAGAAGAGAGGGTTAGCTGATAACAAGGATTTTAAAATATATCACTTGGAAAAAAAAAGGATTATATTTTCTTCAGTCAAAGAGAAAATTAAGAGCAATATATGGATGTTTTAAGATAAATGGAAGCTTTACAAAAGGGAAGTTCTATTCATTAGAGCTCTCTTAGACTAAAATGAATAATCTCAGATAGTAGTGGACTCCCTCTTATTGACATACATGCTCAATAGAATACTTCATCCTACAGGAGTGTAGGCAGGAAGGGGATGAGAGGAGGGATGATGGAAGGGAAGTGGGGAGGGAAGGAGGGAATGGAATTTGGAAGCACCCACTTTTGAAAAAAGGCAGGATCAAAGTAGGGAATAGACCAAGTGGGAGGTGGGATAGGAGGGAGGGAAATATAGTCAGTCTTTTACAATATATCTACTATAGGGGTGGCTAGGTGGCTCAGTGAGTAGAGTGTTGGCCCTGGAGTCAGAAGGACCTGATTTCGGATCCGGCCTCAGACACCTAACGTGGACACAAACAACAACAACAACAAAAAACCTAGCCATGTGACCTTGGGCAAGTTACTTAACCCCACTTTCCCTCCAAATAGCAAAAAACAAACAAAAAAAACAAACAAACAAACAAAAAAAACAATATATCTACTATGGTAATGTTTTGCATAACTACACACGTACAACATATACTAAATTGCTTAATTGCTTATCTTCCCAGTAAGGGTGGGTCACAGTGGAGGAAGGGAATGAATCTGGAATTCAAAGTTTTAAATCAATTGTTTAGAAATATATAAATACTATTATTAATACTATTTTACCTAAAATTGGGAAATAAGATATACATGCATTGGGGCACAGAGATTCACCTTGCCCTACTGAAAAATTCGAAGGGGGTATGGGAGAAGATATGGGAGAGCAGATGGGGTGAGGTGATACCCTGTGGACTGCTATACTAGGATGGGGGTAGGGAAAAATGGGGAAAAAAACTGTAACACAAAATCTGGTGGAAATTAATGATATAAACCAGAAGTTAATAAAGCATTTGGAAAAAAATTAAACAAAAAAACATCCTACCCAAAATAAATAAAGATATGTTTGGCAGGAATTTATTTTAATAATATCTTATTTTCCTGGATTACATGTGAAATACATTTTTTAATTTTCTATTCAATTCTGGTTTTTTCCTCAAGAGTGCTTGAAAGTCCTCTATTCCACTGAATGACCATATTTTCCCCTGAAACAAAATACTCAGTTTTGCTGGCTAGGTGACCTTTGGGTTCATTCCCAGCTCTTTTGCCTTCTAGAATACTGTATTCCATGCCCTTCGATACCTCAGGGTAGAAGCTGCCAGGTCCTGTGCTATTCTGATTGTGTTTCCACAATATTGAAATTGTTTCTTCCTGGCTGCTTGTAGAATTTTCTCTTTGATTTTGGGATTCTGGAACCTGGCTATAATATTCCTGTGGGTTTTCTTTTGGGGATCTTTTTCAGGAGGTGATCAGTGGATTCTTTAAACCTCTATTTTGCCCTCTGGATCTAAAACATCAGGGCAATTCTCCTTGAGAATTTCTTGAAGGGTGATTTCTAGGCTCTTTCTTTGATCATGGCTTTCAGGTAGTTTAATAATTTTTTAAATTATCTATTTTCTAGGTCAGTGTTTTTTCCCATGAGGCATTTCACATTCCCTTCTAGTCTTTCATTTTTATGGATCTGCTTAACAGCATCTTGATTTCTCATAAAGTCATTAGCTTCCATTTGCTCCAGTCTAACTCAGAAGGAAAAAACGTCCTCAGTGAACTTTTGAGATTCTTTTTCCATCTGGAAAATTCGACATTTTAAAGCATTCTTCTCCTCATTGCCCTTTTGGGCCTCCTTGGCCATTTCAGTTAGTCTATTTTTTTAAGGGGTTGTTTTCCTCAGTCAGGCTGTTGACCCTCATTTCATTCTTTTCCTGCATCCTTCTCATTTCTCTTTCCAATTTTTCCTCAACTTCTCTTATTTGACTTTTAAAATCCTTCTTAAGGTCCTCTATGGCCTGCAACCCGCTCATGTTTTCCCCTGGGACTTTTGGAGCAGGACTTCTGACTTCACAGTACTCCCACTCTAGGCCCCCAAAATAGGAGTCTAGGGTTGCATTTTTCTGTTTCCTTTGCCTTGGCATGTTGCCACTTAATTACTTGACTTTTGGGCTTGTTGTGACACTATGGCTATGCTGCCAGATAGGAATTTTCGTCCCAAACGTGTGGGGGACAACTTCTGTTTCTGGCAGCTGGAAGCCCACCCACGAACTCCACCCAAGATCACAATGCAGATCCAGGGAGGTTAAAGCAAGAGCGATTGCCCCCCAAGACTTATTGCTGGATCTCCCTACAGTTCACAGGCCAGGAGCTGGAGCTGCCTCTAAAAACTAAAAACTGGCATGTCTCCTCAGTGGCTTCTAGCCCCCAGGGGAGGAAGCTGACACATTCCCCAAATACTGGTACCAAAGTCCATAGGGCACTAACCTCTCACTTTGTCCTAGGCATGTTTATGTTGATAATTCTGGAATCGCCACAGCTGCTCGTGTTCTGGGGTCTCTCCAGCGGGCTGCTGGCCCTGACGCCCTGGGGCTAAAGCTTCAGCTCACGGGGACCTGGGCTTGGCTCGGCTCAGCTCCCTGCACTCTGCCCGCTGCGTGTTGCCAGCTCCCAGAGTGCTGTGCTGGTCCTTCCTGCAGGGCTGCTGGGCTGTCCTCAGTGGGAGGCCAGCCTCTCCATGTCATTCTGTGGGTGCTGGGGCTCCAGAAGTTGTTCAGAGTCCCCTTTTACATAGTTTGGAGGGAATCTGGGGGCAGAGTGGCTTGGATGAGCTGTTTCTACTCCGCCATCTTGGCTCCGTCCCCGAAATACATTTTTAATAGCCATTGCTTTTAGGGGTGGATAGGTACTGCAGTGAATAGAGTGCCTCCCCTGAAGTCAGGAAGATTTGAGTTCAAGTCCAGCCTCATACAATTGTCACTGAACCCCAATTGCCCTGCCTTCCCCCTCCAAAAAGCAAAAACAAAAACAAAAAGCAAAAAAATAAAACATTCAATGCTTCTATAAAGTTTTGAATTGTAAGTTCTATCTCTCCCTCCCTTTTCTCCTTCCTCTCTGTGATGGTAAGCAATCATATAAAGATTATACGCATGCAACTTTCCATATTATTGATTTTGAAGAAAAGTCAAATTAAAGAGAAAGAAATGGAAAAATAGTGTGCCTTGATCTTCATTATGACTGTATCAGTTCTTTCTCTCAAGGTGGATAAAATTTTTCATCATGAGTCCTCTGGGGTTGACTTGAATCATTGTATTGATGAAAATAGCTAAATCCTTCAAATGTATTCACCATAAAATTTGCTGCTGGTGAGGGCAGCTAGGTGGCACAGTGCTTAGAGCGCTGGTCCTGGAGTCAGAAGGACCTGAGTTCAAATTCGGCCTCAGACACTTAACAAAAACAAACAAAAACATAGCCTTGTGACCTTGGGCAAGTTACTTAACCCCAATATCCCCCCAAATAGCAAAAAAAAAAAAATTACTGCTGTTGTATACAGTATTCTCCTGGTTCTTTTAAATTTATTTTGCATTAGTTCATATAAAGCTTTGAATTTTTTTTCAGAAATTATCCTGCCCAAAATTTTATATGACGCAATAATTTTGTACTGCAATCATATGCCACAACTTGTTCAGCCACTCTGCAAGCCCCTCAATTCCCAATTTTTAGGCACCAGAAAAAGAGGGGTTATAAAATGTTTGTATAAAAAGGTTTTTTTCCCCTGTTTATTTTTTGGGTAGGATGCAATACCTAGTAAGGGTTGCTGGATCAAATAAGATGTATAGTTTTATATCCAAAAGGAAATAATTAATAAAGAAAGGTTGCACTTGAATCTAAACTTTATCTAAATTTGATCATTTCATGTAATATCAAAGTAACAACAAAGGTTTAGTTTTAAAAGTACAAGGTTCTCTTTAGAAAGAAAATTCACTTCAAAGATTTTTTGTGATGAATCATTTCATTTATTTATTATATATTATATTATATTATATTATATTATATTATATTATATTATATTATATTATATTATATTATATTATATTATATTATATTATATTATATTATATTATGTTATGTTATGTTATGTTATGTTATGTTATGTTATGTTATGTTATGTTATGTTATGTTATGTTATGTTATATTATATTATATTATATTATATTATATTATATTATATTATATTATATTATATTATATTATATTATATTATAAATAATATTTTTATAAACATATTTATTTATTATAGTGGGTACTTCCAACCTCCCCTGCCCCAAAAATGCCCTCCCCTCCATCAACCACCCTCTCATCACCCTTCACCCTATGTTTTACCATGAAAATCACCTTCCTTTTTCAGAACACCATCAGGTTAGGGAAGAGGACAGCTGCCTGAATGGGGACCCAGCTATCATTTTCTAGTGGGCAACATGGCTCACCTTGTCCTGTTCTCTCCTCATTTCTCCTCTCCTTCCCTTTCCTTCTTTCCTCTACCATAATTTGACATAATATGACATTACTCTGTCCAAAGGAAAGTAAATCTTGATGGCCAAAAACAAAACTCTAGTGAGGAGGGAAAGAGAGAAAGAGAGAGAGAGAGAGAGAGGGAGAGAGAGAGAGAGAGAGAGAGAGAGAGAGAGAGAGAGAGAGAGAGAGAGAGAGAGAAGCATAAATGGGGGTGGGGGAGGAATATGATGGAGAAAAAGACACAGATAATAATAATAACTATAAATGTGAATGTTATGAACTGTTTCATAAAACCGAAGTGGATAGAAGATTGGAGGAAGAACCATAATCTTAAATATGTTGTTTACAAGAAACACATTTGAAACGGGAATACACAAAGAGTAAAGGTAAAAGAATAGAGCAAAATTTATTATTCTTTAGATGAAGTTCAAAAAGGCAGGGGTAGCAATCCTAATATTTGAAAAAGCAAAACGAAAAACAGATCTAATTAAAAGAGATAAGGAAGGAAACTACATCTTTCTAAAAGGTACCACAGATAATGAAGTAAAATAATTTCAAAATATATATGCACCAGGTGGTATAACATCCAAATTCTTAGAGAAGAAGTTAAGGGAGTTACAGGATGAAATAAATAGGAAAACCATATGAATGGTGACCTCAACTTCCCCCTCTTGAAACCAGATAAATTCAACCTCAAAATAAACAAGAAAGAAGTTAAGGAGATGAATAGAATTTTAGAAAAGTTACATATGGTAAACATATAGGGAACACTGACTGGAATAAAAAAGGAATGTCCCTTTAACTCAGTGGTAATAGCACCTACACAAAAAAATGTCCCTACTGGGGCAGCTAGGTGGCACAGTGAATAGAGCACCAGGCCTGGAGTCAGGAGGACCTGGGTTCAAATCTGGCTTCTAACATTTAACACTTACTAACCATGTGACATTGGGCAAGTCACTTAAGCCCAATTGCCTTGCCTTCCCTCCTCCAAAATGCAAAACAAACAAACAAACAAAAATATGCCCAGTTTTATGGCATAAAAACCTCATAATCCAGTGCTGAAAGACAGAAGTATCAAATGCATCCTTTTCAGATCATGATGCAATAAAAATTACATGTAATAAAATACCATGGGAAATTAGACTAAAAAATAATTAGAAATAAGTAATCTAAACCTAAATAATGAGTGGGTAAAAAACAAATCATAGAAACAGTCAATTACATCATACAATAGAATGATAATGATGAGACAACATACCAAAATTTATGGGATTCAGTGAAAGCAGTTCCTAGGAAAAATTTTATATCTCTAAATGCTTACCTGAATAAAATAGAGAAGATCAAGGAATTGGTGAGGTAACAAAAAAGCTATAAAAACAACAAATTAAACATCTCCAATTAATCATCAAATTAGAAATTATGAAACAGAGAAATTAACAAAATGAAAATTGAGAAAACTATATAATTAAATCAAATTAATTAAAGAGCTTATTTTATGGGAAAAAATAAAGAAATAAAATTTTGGTAAATGTAATTTTTTTTAAAGAGAAAAAATAAATTGCCAGCATCAAAAATGAAAAAGGTGAATTCACCACTGATTATGGGAAAATTATAGCAATAAATAGAAATTATTTTGTCCAACTGTACGTCCATAATTTTGTGAAATGGATTCACATTTACAAAAATGTAAGTTGCCCAGATCAAAAGAAGAGTAAATGAAGTATTCAAATTTTCCCATTAAAAAAAAAGATATTGAACAAGCCATTAATGAATTATATAAGAAATAATCTCCATAGCCAGATGACTTTAGAAACAAATTTTTTAAAACCTTGAAAGAATAATTAATTCTAATACTTTATAAGCTCTTGGTGAAAAGAGGTGAAGTCCTACCAAATTCCTTTTTTTTTTTTTTGGATACAAATATAGTGCTGATACCTAACCTAGAAGAGCGGAAACAGTGAAAGAAAATTATACAGCAATTTCCCTAATGAATGTAGATGCAAAAACTTTAAATACAATATTAGCAAAGAGATTATAGCCCAACTTATCTCAAGGATGGATTTTGACAAGTTGTTTTTCATTCCAGGAATGCAGGACTGGTTCTGCATTATTCTTCATATTAAGAGAACTATAAGCATGATCGATCCTATCAAGAACAGTACTAACACAAATCATATGATTATCTCAATACATGCAGATAAAGCTTTTGACAAAATATATCACCCATTCTTATTAAAAATACTAGGGAACATATGAATAGAGAAATTTTTCCTTAAAATGATAAGTGGCAATTATCTAAAACTGCCACTAAGCATTCTATGAAATGGAGTAAAGCTAGAGGTATTCCCCTTAACATATAGGGATGAAACAAGGATGTCCATTGTCACCACTGTTATTCAATATTGTACTAGAAATGTTAGTTTTAGCAATGAGAAGGATAAAAAATGAAGAAATTACAATAGGCAAAGTTATCAATCATTACAGATGATATGATGGCATACTCAGAGAATTCTAGATAATCAAATAAAAATACTTGAAATAATAAACAACATGAGCATATTTTCAGGATGTGAATAAATACATAGAAACATCGTCATTTCTATATATTACTAAACCACACAAGCAGGTAAAATGAGAAATTCCATTTAAAATAAGTATAGACAATATAAATATTTAGGAATCTATCTGCCAAGGAAGTCTAGGAACACACATACAAAACACTTTTAATTCAAATAAAGTCATATCTAAATAATTTGAAAAATAATAGTTTCTCATGGATAGGCCAAGCTAATATTAAAAATAGTTATTTTTTTTTCAAAATTAACTTTCTTTTTCACTGCTATGGCTATAAAACTACCAAAAATTATTTTATAGTGCTGGAAAAAATAATAATGAAATTCATATGGAAGAACAAAATGTCCCAAATATCAAGGGAACTGATGAAAAGAAATGCAAGGAATGGTGCCCTAGCTATACCAGATCTTAAATCAAGATCTTAAACAAAGCAGCAATCATGATATCTACTTGGCATTGGATAAGAAATGAGCTCATGCATCAACGGAATAGGTTATGTATACAAGACAAAATAGTCAATGAGTATAGTAATCTGATGTTCCATAAACCAAAAGATCAGACCTTCTGGGATAAGTACTCACTACTTAACAAAAAGTGTAAGGAAACTGAAAAATGGTATGGCATAAAATAAGCATAGACCAACACTGTTTACTGTACATGATAATAGATACATGACTTAGGTATAAAGGCTGACACAATAAGCAAACTAGGAAAAAAGGAATGTTTACCTTTCACATTTATGGATAATAGATGTATATATGACCAAACAAGAGAGAGAGAACATTTTGAAATGCAAAAGGGATTTTCATTACATTAAATTGAAAAGTTAAAAAAATCAATGGAACCTAGAGTAGAAGGAAAGCAGAATCCTGGGAAAAAATTTACTTTTTGCAACCAATGACTCTTATAAATCTTTTATAAAATTACTCTTTTATAAATGTATAGAGAACTGAGTCAAATTCATAAGAATAAAAATTGTTCCCCAATTGATTAGTGGTAAAAGGATAAGAACAAAAAGTTTTCACACACAGAAATGAAAACTATCCATATTCATTAAAAATGTTCTAAATCAATATTGATGAGAGAAATGCAAACCAAAACAAATTTGAGGTACTACATCACACCTATCATATGAAAAAACATGCTCTATATCACTATTGATTAGAGAAATGGAAATCAAAACAACTTTGAAGTATCACATCTCATCGGTCAGATGGGTGAAGATGAAAAACCAGGAAAATAATAAATGCTGGAGAGAATATGGAAAAATTGAAACACTAATTCATTGTTGGTGGTGTTGTGAACTGATTCAACCATTCTGGAGAGCAAACTGGAACTATAAAGGCCTTTAAATAAGTGGATATCCTTTGTCCCAGCCATACCATTTCTAGGGTTGTATCCTAAAGAGATCATAGAAGCAGCAAGAGGCTTCCTACGTACAAAAATATTTATAGCACCTTTTTTGTGTGGTGGCAAAGATTTGGAAATCAAGGGGATGTCCAATAATTGGGGAATGTCTAAACAAGTTGTGGTATATGAATGTAATAGAATACTATCATTCTATAAAAATTAGGAACAGACAGACCTAATAATAAACTGGAGAAACCTATACAAACTGATGTTGAGTGAGAAGAGCAGAACCAGGAGAAATTTGTACACAATTGCAGACACAACATATGTGCAATGACCAACTTTGGTAGACTGGGCTCTTCTCAGCAATACAAGATTATAAGACAACTCCAAAAGGCTCAGTTTGGAAAGAGATGTCTACATCCAGAAAAAGAGCTAAAAAGTTTGAATTCAAACTACCTGCTCTCTTTCCTTTTCTTGTTTTGTTTTGTTTCCTCTTTCCCATTGTACATTCCATTGGTTATAATCCTTCTTTACAATTTGACTAATGTTTAATTTGAAGGAATTTGGAAATCCAATATTTGATTGCATACTGCCATAGTAGAGTAAGGGGGGAGGAGAGGAAGGAGGAGAAAATTGGAAACTCAAGGGATTGTGGAACTGAATATTGTAAACTAAAAGTAAACAAATAAATTAATAAAAAATAGAATCGGGTAAATAAAAGCTAATTACTTAGTGAGAAATCAAAATTCAGCCATACAAAATCAAAAGAATGAAAAAGTAGAAGAAAATTTAAAAGGTAAGAGAAAATATAAATGTAAAATACTTCTTTTGAAAATAAATCATGGAGAGAAAATTTAAGAATTATTGGAGTAGCTGAAATCCATGATAAGGAAAAAAAAAAGCCTGGACAGCATTTTCAAGAATTTTTTTAAGGAAAACTGCCCTTATATCTTAGAATCAGAGGGTAAAATTGTCATGGAAATAATCCACCAATCACGTCTTGAAAGAGAACCCAAAATGAAACTGATAAGGAATATCATACTGAAATTCCAGAATGATCAATTCAAGGAGAAAATACTGCAATCAGCCGGAAAGAAACAATTCAACTATCATGGAACCACAGTCATGATTACACAGAATTTACCTACTAAATAGTGTCAGTGGGCATTATTATATGATATTCTACAAGGCAAAGAATCTTGGAATATAACCAAGAATTAACTACCAAGTATAAGTGAGCATAAACTTTCAGGGGAAAAGGTGGATATTCAGTGAAATAGGGGACTTTCAATCATTCCTAATGCAAGGACCAGAGCTAAATAGAAAATGTAATTTTCAAACACAAGACTTAAAAGAAACATAACAATGTCAACAAAATGAAACAAACAAATGTGGGGAACCAAAGAGGCCTGACCCCGGACTTATATCTGATTCTGCACTCAGGTATCTTTGGGTGGCCAGCTCTAAATGTGATGTCTTTTGACATCATTGTGCTTCAGCTTTGAAGTCTTCTCTCAATTGTATCAGTTTATGACTGAGGCTGCATTAAGAGGTAGCTGAGGCTTAGGTCTAAGGCTCTGCCCAAAAAACTTTAGTTGTTCAACCTAAATATTTGAATACTTAGGTAGTCATTTCCTATGCAGATGTACTTGATGATGCTGCTTTGGCTTTAGGCCTTGAAGCCAACTCTCAAGCCCATCCTTTGTGAAATGACTGCATATGAAAGGAGGTAACTTTTCCTAAGAATTTCTGGCACATAGAGAACAAAAGGCCTTACTGCCCTGCTACTTCCAGGATATGACAGACCAAGATAATGATAAGAATACTTGAGATCCCTTCCTTTGTCTCTTTGCTCTATAAAAACCCTGTACTAAGAATAAATAAATGGAGTTCATCCCTCTTCCTTGAACTACCCACATGGCCTGGTCATTTCTTATTCACTTCTCTAAATCATGCTAAGTGCTGGACACTGAGCAGCCCACAGCAAACAAACATATTATTAATAAGGTTAAATTATTTATATCCCTATATGAGAAAAATCTAGAAAGTCTTACATGAACTTATTCTAAGTGAAGTGAGCAGAACTAGAACATTGTAAATAGTAACAGCATATTCTGAGAAGATCAACTTTAAGAGAACTGGTTCTTCTCAGCAATACACTGATCTCAGAAAATTCCAAAAGACTCATGATGGAAAATGTTCTTCATATTCAGAGAAAGAATTATGGAGTCTAAATTTAAACTAAAGCATATTATTTTCCCCGTTTTGGTTTTGTTTTGTTTTTTCTTGGTTTTAGCCCTTTTGTTCTGATTTTTCTTTCACAAAATGAGTAATGCAGAAATATATTTAACATGACTGTACATATATAACCTATATTAGATTGTTTCCATCTTGGAGAGGGAAAGAGGGAAAAATGTGTGGGCTCAATATGTTATAAAAATGAATATTTGAAAATTTTCTCTACATGTAATTGGAAAAAATGAAATATTATTGACAGACCATAGCAAAGCCAGAGTGAGAAAATTCTACATTAAAAGACTGGAGGGATAGGAATATAATATATTATAAGGCAAAGGAGCTTGGAATGCAATCAAGGATCAATGACCCATTGAAATTAAACATAATCTTTGAGGCAAGGAAGAGGTCATTCAATGAAATAAGAGACTTCCAGAACTTCATGATTAATATGCCAGAGCTCAATGGGAAATTGATCTCCAAATACAAAACTCAGGAGAGACATTAAAACATAAACAAGGAAAACACACACACACACACACACACACACACACACACACACACAATTTGTTATTCAATAAGAACAAACTGTTTGTATCCCTATATGATACATATAATACATATCAATATTGAGTATAATGATACATACCAATATTGAATATAATTATCACAATATTTAAAAGGGATATATGTATATGTATATGTATATATATATACATACATACATATATAGAGAGAGGGTGCAGTTATAAATTAACTAATATGATGAAAAAAATCTTATTAAAGGGTGCAAAGGGATTGTAATGGGAGAAGTGAAAAGGGGGCAGAGACAAGATGGCACAGTAGCAACATCAGTTCCAAAGTGCTCTCTCTCACACCACTTCAAAATCATGTAAAAGGGAACTCTGATCAACTTCTGGATCTCTAGCACCCACAGAACAACACAGGGAAGCTAACCTCCAGCTGAGGACAGCCCAGCAGCCTGGATGGGAACAAGAATCGCAGCGCTATGGGAAGGTTAGCACAGGGGTCTGGAAGCGGCCAGCGCAACCCTCTGGGAACTGAGCCCAGGCCTCTGTGAGCTGCAGTTTTAGCCCCAGGGCAGCCGGGCCAGCAGCCAGCTGGAGTGACCCCAGAACACCAGCAACTGTGGTGATTCCAGAATTATCAACACAGATATGCCTAGGACAAAGTGAGAGGTTAGTGCACTATGAACTTTGGGACCAGTATATGGGGACCGAGTTGGCTTCTTCCCCTGGGGGCAAGAAGCAGCTGAGGAGCCCCGGGACAGAAGCCATTTTGCAGCTTCAGTGGCAGCTTCAGCTCCTGGTCTGCGAACTGTAGGGAGATCCAGCAATAAGTCTGGGGGTTAGTTTCTCTTGCTTTAACCTGCTTGGATCTGGATTATGGTCTGGGGGGGGGGAGGTCGTGGGGTGGGTATCTAGCTTGGGAGAGCATGTGGAGGCCTTACAGAGGCTATACAACTAATACATCTGGAAGTTTTGTAGACCCCAACATTTTGGAATGTGGCAGAGTCCTACTGTGGCAACAAGCCCAACAGTCAAGTAATTAAGTGGCAACATGCCTAGGTAAAGGAAACAAAATAAACAGAAAAATGAAACTTTAGACTCCTGTTTTGGGGGCAAAGAGGATCAAAGCATGGAAAAGGAGGAGGACTGTGAGGTCAGAAATCTGCACCAAAAGCCCCAAATGAAAATATAAGCAGATTACAGGCCATAGAGGACCTTAAGAAGGATTTTAAAAACAAAATAAGAAAAGTGGAGGAAAAATTGTGAGGGGAAATGAGGAGGATGCAGGAAAAGTATGAAATGAGAGTCAACAGCCTGAGTGAGGAAAATAACATCTTAAAAATACACTGACTCAAATGGCAAAGGGGGATGAAAAGCGCAATAAATAGAAGAATGCCTTAAAAAGCCGAATTTGCCAGATGGAAAAATGAATCTCAAAAGCTCATTGAGGAGATTCATTCCTTCAGAGTTGGACTGGAGCAAATAGAAGCTAATGACTTTATGAGAAATCAAGATGCTGTTAAACAGATCCAAACAAATGAAAGAATAGAAGGCATTGTGAAATATCTCATAGGAAAAACCACTGTCCTGGAAAATAGATCCAGGAGAGATAATTTAAAAATTATTGGACTACCTGAAAGCCATGATCAAAGAAAGAACCCAGAAAACTTGCTTGAAGAAATTCTCAAGGAAAATTGCCCTGATGTTTTAGACCCACAGGGGGAAATAGATGTTGAAAGAATACACAGATTACCTCCTGTAAAAGATCCCAAAAAGGAAACTCCTAGGAATATTATAGCCAGGGTCCAGAATTCCCAGATCAAAGAGAAAATACAACAAGCAGCCAGGAAGAAACAATTTCAATATTGTGGAAACACAATCAGACTAGCACAGGACCTGGCAGGATCTACACTGAGGGATTTATTGGCATAGAATATGATATTCCAGAGGGCAAAAGTCCTGGGATTAAAACCAAGAATCACATACCCACCTAAATTTAGTATTTTGTTTCAGGGGAAAAATATATTCATTCAGGGAATAGAGGACTTTCAAGCATTCTTGAGGAAAAAAACAAGATTTGAATAGAAAATTTGACATTCAGACACAAGAAGCAAAAGATGCTTGAGAAGGTAATCAGGGAAGAGAAATCAAAAGAAACTTATCAAAGTAGAACTATTTACATTCCTATATGGAAAAAACAACAACAGTGACGGATGAAACCTTTCTCATTATGAAAATAATTGAAGAAGGGTATATGGGCATATGAATACATATGTGAATATGCATATATATGTTTACAGGTATACATGAATAGAGGGTACAAGTTGAATTTGGTGGGAAGGGATGATACTCAAGGGGTGAATTTATGAGGTGAGAGAGGAGAGTGGCAAGAGGAGATGGGGAGAGACAGGGTAGGGTAGAAGAAGCAAGGGGAATTCGTTGCAGGGGAGGGGAACAACAGGAAGGCAAAAAGGCAAAACCATATTCTCATTGAATTTGGCTCAGGGAGAGAAGGACATACGTACTAAATGGCATATCTCACCCTGCAGGAGAGTAGAGGGAAGGGTGATGAGAGAGGGTATGATGGAGTGGAGGGCATTCTGGGGGGAGGGGAGGTTGCAAGTACCCACTTTCAAAGAGGGACAGGACCAAAGTAGGGAATGGACCAGATAAAGGGGGTAAGATTGGTGGAAGGGAAATATAAGCAGTCTTTTAAAATATATCTACTATGGTAATATTTTACATAGATATACATGCACCACACATACTGAATTGCTTATCTTCCCAGAGGGAGTGGGTGACAAGGAAGAAAGTTAATGTATCTGAAATACCAAATTTTAAAATTAAATGTTTCAAATATATATAAATACTATTATTAATACTGTTTTGCATGCAATTGGGAAATAAGATGTGCAGGCATTGGGGCACAGAGATTCATCTTGCCCCAATGGTAAAGTGTGTGGACCGGTGTATGGGAGAGAGTAGATTGTATGAGGGGATATATTGTGAGACTGTTATTCTGGGGTGGTGGGTAGGGGAAAAATGGGGGAAAATTGAATGTCAAAATCTGGGAAAAAATGAATGATATAAACCAGAAGTTAATAAAGCATTTGTGAGAGAGAGAGAGAGAGAGAGAGAGAGAGAGAGAGAGAGAGAGAGAGAGAATAATAAGACAACATACCAAAACTTGTGGATAAAACTTGCAGCAAATAGCAGTTATTACGGGAAGTTTTCTATCTCTTAATGCATACATGAATAAAATAGAGAAAAAAAGACGTCAATAAAATAGGCATATAACTGAAAAAGCTGAAAAAGAACAAATTGAAAATCCCCAATTAAATACGAAATAAGAAATAATGAAAACCAAAGGAGAGATTAATAAAATTGATATTAAGAAAACTATGGAAATTATAAATAAAACTGAGTTCATTTTATGAAAAAAAAATAAAATTGATAACCTTTAGTCAATTTGATTTAAAAAAAAAAAGATACCCAAATTGGCAAGTATAAAAAAAGTAAAAGAAAATTATAGACCAATTTCCCTCAAAATTACAAATGCAAAAACTTTTAAAAAATATAAGCAAAAAGATTACAGCAATGTGTTATGATAAAAATACACTGATCAGGCATGATTTAATCCAATAACACAAGGCTGGCTAACAGATTGGCTAACATGACAAAAAGGGAAAATGATAAATGCTGGAGAAGATGTGGAAAAATTGGAACACTAATGTGTTGTTGGTGGAGCTGTGAACTCATCCAACCATTCTGGGGAGCAAATTTGGAACTATGCCCAAAGTGCTATAAAAATATGCATACCCTTTCACCCAGAAATACCACTTCTAGGGCTATATCCCAAAGTGATCATAGAAGTGAGAAAAGGAACCATATGTACAAAAATATTTATAGCAGCTTTTTTGTGGTAGCAAAGAAGTGGAAATCAAGGAGATGCCCATCAATTGAAGCTAAACACCTTGTGGTTTATAAGAAATGAGGATCAGACAGACTTCATAAAAACCTGGATAGCCTGATATAAACTGATGCTGAATGAGGGGAGCAGTCCTAAGGGAACATTATCCACCGTTACAGACACATGGTATCTGTGATGAGTAACTCTGATAGACTGGGTTCCTCTCAACCATGCAGGGCTAAAAGAAAACTTCAAAGGACTCATGATCTAAAGGGCTATCCATATCCAGAGAAATAATTACAGAGTCTGAACACAGATTGAAGCAAATTACTTGCTCTCTCTATTTTGTGTTTTGTTTTCTTTCATTCCTTGTTTCTCTTTTTTCATTCCATTGGTTATAATCCTTCTTTACAACTTGACTAATGTTTAATGTGAAGGTATTTGTAGAACCTATATTGGGTCACATACCATCAGGGGAGGGAGTGGTAGCAGAGGGAGGGGAAGAAAATTTGGAACTCAAAAATTTGTGAAACTAAACTAAAAGTTAATAAATATTTTAATGTTATTTAAAAGGGGGAAAAAGAGAAAACATATTTTGATAATAACTCCCATTCAATTAAAAAAGTAAACCACATGCATTCTCCAAAGCATTCTACTTAACCCTGGGAATACAAAGACAAAGATTAAATTTTTCATCTTTTGAAAATGTTTTACCTTATAATCCACTGATATATTGTAAACAAATATTATACAAAGTAGATAGGTTAATTGTCAAAGGAAAGATTGGATAAGGAGTTCTTATAATATTTCAAGATGTATACTAGAATAATTGTTTACATATTTGGCAAATCATGGAGTGATACATAAAGAATATAACTCCTGAAACCTAACCTTGAAGGTAGAAAAGGATTGATAAGGATTCTCAATGTGTGCTCCATACATGCACGATGATGCATATGATAGTATGACGTGGTAGGCTGAGATGAAATAATATCAGTCCTCTAGTAGTTTAGATGAAATAAAAGAATGAAATTAGGCACTCATAATCCATTTGTTAGTTGACATACAGAGGTCCATTTAGCTAGAGCAGTGGGAGGTCATACAATCCAGGGAAGACATTTTCATCCAGAAAAAAAATGTATTTATTTGATTAAGCACAGGTTTCCCATATAGAGTTCATGCTCCTAGTCTGTGGACATTGATCAGAGGGAGAATCTCTGGTTACTCTATTCCTGAATTAGGAAATTATTTTAATAACTATAGTTTCAGTCCCCATAGTGAATAAAAAATGAAATATTTTCAGTATATTTTAAAGAAAAACAAGTCACTAACTTAAAATGGGAAGTAGGGGAATGCCAACTTACTATATGGTTCCCACTACACATTGTAATTAATAAATATTATAATTTCATTTTCATAAGAGGCTATAACATTAGTAATGTATAAAAAGACTATGGAGTTAGATCTAAGTCACATTATACTGGTTCTTAAACATCAATTAAAGGTATTTATGTTTTGGCTTAGATAAATAGATTTATTTATATCTATATGTATTTATATCTATATGTGTTTATTTCTATATTAAATCTATATCTATGCTTATATATCTCATTATTTCTATATCTATCTATCTTTTCCTCATTTTCTATCAAGGGCCTGACATGGACATATTTACAAATTAGGAAGTATATTCTGATAATGGTTTACACATGATGGTACATTGCATAGTACAAGGGAATATGGTAGATTCAACAGTACCTCTGCAGCAAAGGTATATCATTCGATGTCAATTCTGACATCACCAATCACATAATTGGTGTAGCCAGTAGATTTTGTTCAATGTATTATAGAAAAATAAAAACTATTTAGAACTACCAACTTTATACCGTCCAATGATTTAAAAGCATTTTGCAAGGCAAAATAATACAATATTTAGTTCAGAAGCTCTCTAACAGTCACTCAAAAAAATCTAGAAAATTTAGACCTCCAAGGGATGACATGAACCATAGAATCTGACACTTTTATCTTATAGCTGAGGGAAATAAACTCAGAGGAAAATGTCTTATCTTAGGTCACATAGCCAGGTACCAAAGAAAAATCAGCTCCCCTGAATCCCAATAGTTATTTAACTGTATCACCGTCATTAGACCAATAAAGAATTTGTGGAGCTTAAGTCTAGAGATAATTAATTACCAGCCAAAATATTTGAAAAGTTGCTTTTGAAAAGTAATAAGAAAAACATACAAGAATATGCTTATCTCTATATACAATATTGTATTCATAATAAATACTTCATAAAATTTTTTTCAAATAAATTAGTACATTTGAATGTACATTAGTACAATGAATTAGTGCATTTCAGTTTGTTATATGTAATGAAGATGTGAGACATTATTTATTTTCTTGCATGCCAAAATGTCTCCCAATGTGTGGAAAAATATCAAGAATATACCAATTATTAAAAAGATTTCACTTATACATTTTACAAATTAACTTCCATAGATAAAAAGAAAAAAAACATTTCGGACCACCACTAAAATTTTTAATTTCTCTATTCAATTTAAACTTACATAAAAAATGAAACAAGGAAAATAAGAACATTTCCATGTGCAAAACATAACATAAAAGAATATTTGATATGAAACAATAAATCTCCATTTCATGAAAACCTATATATTAAATTCAATACTTTATTTTCAAAGCATCCTATTTTTCTATGCTTTCTTCTAGGTTTTCTTTTGTTCTTTGCTGTGTGCTTTCATTTTACTTTTTTTTTCCCTCCCTCCACATCTCCTTACCCTGCCCAGTGAAATTAAAAACTTGTTTTTAGGGTGTTAACTTATCTTTTTTACTAATACAGTTTGAAATATGTCATTTTGGTCCAATTTTCTTTTCATTTCTTTGTACATTTTTGTAATTTGTGCCTATTTATGACCAAGAGATATTAACCTTTAGAGCAACTAGGTGGCACAGTGAATAGACCACCAGCCCTGGAGTAAGGAGGAACTGAGTACAAATTCAGCCTCAGACACACATTCCTACTGTGTGACCTTGGGCAAGTCACTTAACCCCAATTGCCTTGACTTATCCCCTCAAAACAAAAGAGATAGTTTCCTCCAGTTGAGGAAAAGCACTGAAATTTCCACAGATTTAGCACTTACTACTGACATTAATTTTATAATCATTTTCAGTTCATCAATTTACTTAAATTTTAAATTTTACAAACTTCCAACCATTCTGACAAAGATCTAGTAAGTTATCTTTACATGTGATGGAAGATGTATAATACCTGTAATAATGGTCCAAAAGCTTAAAAAAGATATCACACAAATAAAAATAAACCACTCAACCTTGAATAATAGAGCAAAGTGGACTTATACAACTTAGAGAGAATATAAGCTCCTCTGGACTATTAAGTAAGCAGTGGTTCTCTGTATCACATCTTATGAAGTAGTAGAAAGTGGTTAATATCAAATTTCTATGGCAGAAGAAAAGAAGTTATTTATCTTCCAATCCATCAATAAACATTTATCATTATTGTCTATTATGTTCCAGGCATTGTACTAACTTCTGGGAAAATAGTCAAAAGGCAATCCAAGAATTCAAGTAGCTTACAATCTAATAGGGGAGATATAAAGGTACATACATGCATACATACATGCATAAATATGTGTGTATATGTATGCATTCAAATACAAAGTAAGCTATATACAGGAAAACAAGGAAATTATTAACAGAGAGAAAACACTAGAATAAGGGAGGTTAGATAAATATTCCAGTAAAAGATGGGATTTTAACTGGGGCTTAAAATAAATCAGGAAGGTCAATAGAGAAATCAGAGGAAGGAGAGTTCTAGATATGGGAGATGGTTAAAGCATAGGGCCAGAGTCAAAAGATGTAGGGTCTTGGTTTTCAAAGAGGTGGCCAGTGTCACTAGATCAAAGAGTACATGTCAGGGAATAAGTTATGAGAATACTGGAGATAAAGATGGTGTCTATGTTATTTTATAAATAGTTCTGAATGCTACCAGAACATTGACTTTTTTTTGCCTTTTTGGCAGGCAATTGGTGTTAAGTGACTTGCCCATGGTCACACATCTAGTTTTTGTGTTAAGTGTAGGAGGCCAGATTTGAACTCAGGTCCTTCTGACTCCAGGGCTAGTGCTCTATGCACTGCAAAACCTAGTTGCCCCACACCAGAACATTTTCTTTTTTTCTTTTTTTAATAATTTTTTATTTTTTTCATTGTTTTTTTATTATTCAACAAATGCTTTATTAACTTCTGTTTTACATCATTCATTTCCGCCAGATTTTGAGTTACAATTATTTTCCCCCCAGTTTTTCCCCTACCCACCCTCCCAGAATAGCAGTCCCACAATATATCGCTTGCTCCAATCTACTCTCTCCCTTATCTTCTCCCATACCCCCTTCGACTTTTCCATTAGAGGAAGGTGAAACTTTATATCCCAATGCATGCACATCTTATCTCCCAATTACAAGCAAAAGAGTATTAATAATAGTATTTATATATTTGAAATATTTAGTCTTAAAACCTCGAAATTCAGATGCATTTCCTTCCTCTCTTGTCACCCATTCCTTCTGGGAAGATAAGTGATTCAGTGTATGTTGTACATGTCTAGCTATTCTAAACATTACCAAAGTAGATATATTGTACAAGGCAGCTTATAATTTCCTCCCACTCATCCCACTTCCCACCTAGTCCATTCGCTAGTTGATCATGTCCCTCTTCTATAGTGGGTACTTCCAACATCCCCTCCCCTCAAGGATGCCCTCCCATCCATCATCCCTCCTCTCATCCCCCTTTCCCTTATTATGCTGCAGGTTGAGTTATCCCATTTGGTAAGTATATCATTCTCGCCCAGAACCAAATTCAATGAGAATGTGGTTTTGCCTTTTTAACTTCCTATTCTTCCCGCCCCCCCCCGCCCCCTGCAACCACTACCCATTGCTTCTTCTACATGAAATAGTTTGCCCTACCCTGTCTCTCCCCATCTCCTCTTTCTACTCTCCTCTCTCACCTCATAATTTCACCCCTTAAGTATCATCCCTTCCCAACAAATTCAACCTGTGCCCTCTATCCATGTATAACTATAAACATATATACACACATTCACATATGTATTCATATGACCATACACCCTTCTTCCATTATTTTCATACTGAGAAAAGTTTCATCAGTCATAGCTATTGTTTTTCCATATAGGAATATAAATAGTTCAACTTTGATAAGTTCCTTTTGATTTCTTTTCCCTGATTACATTCTCAGGCATCTCTTGAATCTTGTGTCTGGATGTCAAATTTTCTATTCAACTCTGGTTTTTTTACTCAAGAATGCTTGAAAGTCCTCTATTGCACTGAATGACCATATTTTCCCTGAAAAAAAAATACTCTGTTTTGCTGGGTAGGTGACCCTTGGGTTCATTCCCAGCTCTTTTGCCCTCTGGAATATAGTATTCCATGCCCTTTGATACCTCAGTGTAGAAGATGCCAGGTCCTGGGCTATTCAGATTGGGTTTCCACAATATTGAAATTGTTTCTTCCTGGCTGCTTGTAGTATTTTCTCCTTGATCTGGGGATTCTAGAACCTGGCTATAATATTCCTAGGAGTTTTCTTTTTAGGATATTTTTCAGGAGGTGATTAGTGGATTCTTTCAACCTCTATTTTGCCCTCTGGATCTAAAACATCAGGGCAATTTTCCTTGAGAATTTATAGAAGGGTGATTTCTACATTCTTTCTTTGATCATGGCTTTCAGGTAGTCCAATAATTTTTAAATTGTCTCTCCTGGATCTATTTTCCAGGTCAGTGGTTTTTCCCATGAGATGTTTCACATTGCCTTCTAATATTTCCTTCGTTTGGACCTGCTTAACAGTATCTTGATTTCTCATAAAGTCATTAGCTTCCATTTGCTCCAGTCTAACTCTGAAGGAATGAATCTCCTCAGTGAACTTTTGAAATTCTTTTTCCATCTGGCAAATTCGACTTTTTAAGGCATTCTTCTCCTCATTGCCCTTTTGGGCCTCCTTTGCCATTTCAGTTAGTCTATTTTTTTTTTTTATTGAGCAACTGTAGTTTATTTTTTTATATATATATTTGAAACATTTAATGTTACGACCTCAAATTTCAGATCCATTTCCTTCCTCCCTTCTCACCCATTCCTTCTTGGGAGATAAGCAATTCAGTATATGTTGTACATGTCTAGCTATGCAAAACATTATCATAGTAGATATATTGTACAAGGCTGCTTATAACTCCCTCCCACTCATCCCACCCCCCACCTGGTCCATTCCCTACATAATCCTGTCCCTCTTCTATAGTGGGTACTTCCAACCTCCCCTCCCCCCAAGGATGCCCTCCCATCCAGCATCCCTCCTCCCATGCCCCTTCCCCCTATCCTGCTGCAGGTTGAGATATCCCATTTAGTATGTATGTCATTTTCTCCCTGAACCAAATTCAATGGGAATGTGGTTTTGTCTTTTTAGCCTTCCTTATTCTCCCCCTCCTTTGCAACCACTTCCCCTTGCTTCTTCTACATGGGATAGTTTACCCTACCCTGTCTCTCCCCATCTCCTTTTGCCACTTTCCTCTCTCACCTCATAATTTCATCCCTTGAGTATTCTCCCTTCCCAACAAATTCAACCTATGCCCTCTATCCATATAACTGTAACCATATACACACACATTCACATATGTATTCATATAACCACACCCCCTTCTTCCATTATTTTCATAGTGAGAAAGATATCATCAGTCACAGTTATTGCTTTTCCATATAGGAATGTAAATAGTTCAACTTTGATAAGTTCCTTTTGATTTCTTTTCCCTGATTACCTTCTCAGGCATCTCTTCCTTCTTGTGTCTGGATGTCAAATTTTCTATTCAACTCTGGTTTTTTCCTCAAGAATGCTTGAAAGTCCTCTATTCCACTGAATGACCATATTTTCCCCTGAAACAAAATACTCAGTTTTGCTGGGTAGGTGACCCTTGGGTTCATTCCCAGTTCTTTTGCCCTCTGGAATATCATATTCCATGCCCTTCGATCCCTCAGTGTAGAAGCTGCCAGGTCCTGGGCTATTCTGATTGTGTTTCCACAATATTGAAATTGTTTCTTCCTGGCTGCTTGGAGTATTTTCTCCTTGATCTGGGGATTCTGGAACCTGGCTATAATATTTCTAGGAGTTTTCTTTTTGGGATCTTTTTCAGGAGGTGATTGGTGGATTCTTTCAACCTCTATTTTGCCCTCTAGATCTAAAACATCAGGGCAGTTTTCCTTGAGAATTTCTTGAAGGGTGATTTCTAGGTTCTTTCCTTGATCATGGCTTTCAGGTAGTCCAATACTTTTTAAATTGTCTCTCCTGGATCTATTCTCCAGATCAGTGGTTTTTCCCATGAGATATTTCACATTGCCTTCTAATCTTTCATTTGTTTGGCTCTGCTTAACAGCATCTTGATTTCTCATAAAGTCACTAGCTTCCATTTGCTCCAGTCTAACTCTGAAGGAATGAATCTCCTCAGTGAACTTTTGAGATTCTTTTTCCATCTGGCAAATTCGACTTTTTAAGGCATTCTTCTCCTCATTGCCCTTTTGGGCCTCCATTGCCATTTGAGCTAGTCTATTTTTTAAGGTGTTGTTTTCCTCAGTCAGGCTGTTGACCCTCATTTCATACTTTTCCTGCATCCTTTTCATTTCTCTTTCCAATTTTTCCTCCACTTCTCTTATTTGATTTTTAAAGTCCTTCTTAAGGTCCTCTATGGCCTGCAACCCGTTCATGTTTTCCCCTGGGCCTTTTGGAGCAGGACTTCTGACCTCACAGTCCTTTCCCCGCTCTATGCCCCCAAAATAGGAGTCTAGGGTTGCATTTTTCTGTTTCCTTTGCCTTGGCATGTTGTCACTTAATTGCTTGACTTTTGGGCTTGTTGCCACACTATGGCTTTAAGGCCAGCTAGAGGAATTTTCGTCCCGAACGTGTGGGGGCAACTTCCGTTTCTGGCAAGCTGTAAACCCACCCACAACTTCCACCCTAGATCACAATCCAGATCCAGGGAGGTTAAAGCAAGAGCGATTACCCCCCAAGACTGATCGCTGGATCTCCCCACGATTTGTAGGCTGGGAGCCAGACCTGCCTCTGAAAACTACAAAATAGCTTGTCTCCCCAGCGGCTTCTAGCCCCCAGGGGAGAGAGCTGACGCATTCCCCAAATACAGGCCCCAAAGTCCATAGGACACTAACCTCTTACTTTGTCCTAGGCATGTCTATGTTTATAATTCTGGAATCGCCACAGCTCCTGGTGTTCTGGGGTTCCTCCAGCTGGCTGCTGGCCCTGCCGCCCTGGAGCTAAAACCTCGGATCACGAGGACCTGGGCTCGGCTCGGCTCCTGCGCTCTGCGCGCTGCTGGCTCCCAGACCGCTGCACTGGTCCTTCCTGCAGGGCTGCTGGGCTGTCCTCAGCGGGAGGTTAGCTTCTCTGTGTTGTTCTGTGGGTGCTGGGGCTCCAGAAGTTGTTCACAGTCCTTTTTTACATAGTTTGAGGGGAATCTGGGGGCAGAGAGGCTTGGACGAGCTGTTTCTACTCCGCCATCTTGGCTCCGCCCCCTCCAGTTAGTCTACTTTTTAAGGTGTTGTCCTCAGTCAGGCTGTTGACCCTTGTTTCATACTTTTCCTGCATCCTTCTCATTTCTCTTCCCAATTTTTCCTCCACTTCTCTTATTTGATTTTTAAAGTCCTTTTTAAGGTCCTCTAAGGCCTGTAACATGCTCATGTTTTCCCCTGGGGCTTTTGGAGCAGGACTTCTGACCTCACAGCAGTCCTCTCCCTCTATTCTTCGATTGTTTTTGCCCCCAAAGTAGGAGTCTAGGGTTGCATATTTCTGTTTAATTTGTTTCCTTTGCCTTGGCATGTTGCCACTTAATTACTTGACTTTTGGGCTTGTTGCCACAGTATGGCCTGGCGCCAGACAGGAACTTTCGCCCCAAATGTGTGGGGGCGGCCAACTTCCATTTCTGGCAAGCTGGAAACCTACCCACAACCTCCACCACAGATCACAATCCAGGGAGGTTAAAGCAAGAGTGATTACCCCCCAAGACTGATCGCTGGATCTCCCTACAGTTTGCAGGCCAGGAGCTGGAGCTGCCTCTGAAAACTGCAAAATGGCGTGTCTTCTCAGAGGCTTCTAGCCCCCAGGGGAGGAAGCCGATGCATTCCCCAAGTACTGGTCCCAAAATCCATAGGGCACTAACCTCTCACTTTGTCCTAAGTGAAGCATGGGGTGGAATAATAGACAAACCGATACCACTGAGGCAAGAAAAAGAAAAAAATTTATTACGAGGTCGAACCCGGGTCCCACCATACATTTTAGATGGAGGACCCCGAGTGTCTCCTCGGGTGTTTTTTTATACAATTATGAGGGGAAAGCAGGAAGTACTGAGCTCACTGATTGGCTTAGTAAGTTCAGCTAATTCTTAGAGACAAGGAGTTGGCGGGAAATGATCGGCTAGCAGACTTAGTTGAGTCTTGGAGATAGAGGCTTGATGCCAACTTCATGGGCTATAGGGGAGTGGGAGAGCAAACAGGTGCCAGGTGGGGACAGTTGACTCAGTTCCCGGATCTTATAGGTCAACATGACATTGTGGTTAGGGTTGGGAAAGCATGCATTCTTTGCAAAAACAATTTATCAAGAAAAAACAAGGTTATTCTATAATCTCCTGAGATTTGGCCCCATTTCACTAAGCATGTCTATGTTGAGAATTCTGGAGTCACCACAGCTGCTGGTGTTCTGGGCTCCCCCCAGCTTGCCACTGGCTCTGCCGCCCTGGGGCTAAAACCACAACTCAGGTGCGGCTCAGTTTGGCTCCCCAGCAGCTCAGCTGTGCTGGTCCTTCCTGCAGGGCTGCTGGGCTGTACTCAGTGGGAGCTTTGCTTCTCTGTGTCGTTCTGTGGGTGCTCGGCCTCCAGAAATTTTTCTGAGTCCCCTTTTACATAGTTTGGAGGTGATCTGGGGGAAGAGTGGCTTGGACGTGCTGTTTCTACACCGCCATTTTGGCTCCTTTTTTTTTACACCAGAACATTTTCATAGGAAGCCACTGAAGTTTTGTGAAAATAGAGTTGATTAGAGATGAGGATTAGACCTGTGCATTAGGAAAATTGTTTTAGTGATGGAATATCGGATGGATTACATTGGAGAGACCCTCAAGGTAGACACATTCATCAGCAATCTGTTGAAATAATTCAGGCATAAGGTAAGGAGGGGCTGCACTAGAATAATGGCAATGTTAAAAGAGAGAAGAGGGCATATATGAGGGGTTTTGCAAAGTTGAAAGCAACAGACCTTGTATTCCATTAAAATGTTTAGTTCCTTCAGGAGGATGTTTTTGTTTTTATTTAAATGTCTACAACCTAATACAATAACTAGCATATAGGTATATCATCATCATCATCACCACCACCACCACTACCATCATCATCATCATCATCATCATCACCATCCATGTTATAACTACCTATTTACCTACCTATATATTGATCTCTATCTCTATTTCTCTATCACTGTCTATCTTTAGGTCAATTTATCTGAAATAATACAGGTCACCAGCTGTATTTTATAAGCACATTTCTCAAAGTATCTTTGGAATACCTTTCACATTCCAAAGGCTAATAGAAGATATGTTCATAGAAAATAATTGTTTGAAGGCATTGATGTACCTATATGCTATAAGAATAATGAAAATGGTGAGAATTATGAATTGGAGAGATGAAGAACATCTGATTCTGTCCATTGATAAGGCCTGGTTTCACAAAGCCTCTGTTAACTATATGGTTTGTATATGAATTGAAGAGGAAATGAGCCCTTAAGTTTTCTTGATTTGGCTATACCCAAAGAAGAATAATCAAGCAGACTGCAAAGTCCCCAGATTAGCACATATTATATTAAAATGTGATTGGGAAATATTTTATAAAAAATTTAAAATAATATATAATATGTAGTTAATTTTTATAAGTCAATATGTAGCCTGCAGCTATTCATTCCCATTTGAGTTTAAAACCATTAGGAATTACCTTCTAGTTCTAAGTCCATTTCTAATATGTCAGTTATTTCCAAAATTTCTTTGAGGATGGAGATAATTTTTCCTGAAGTCCATGTGATAACAAAGTAAAGGAAGGTAAAAAAAGTTGTATGTGATGCACAAGGAATTGGAGCATAACCCAGCAAAAGTATAGCTGAATGTTTGGAACTTCCACCAGACAGCATCCCTGCATTTACATGGACATTGTTACACTGAACCAGATCTCCCTCCCTCAATAAATGGCAAGAGGAAGTTGGTGATTAAGCGTTGAAAGAAAGTAAATAATCCAAGACTACAGACTAAATCTAAAAGACATATCTTTCATTCATTACAAAGCACTTTATTATCTAAACAATGACAGAACTTCAGCCTGTACAACCGAGCAGTAAGCTAAACTATTTAAGTGATCTAGTTTGATAATAGAAATTAATCGCTGCTATTTAAAGCATTATAATTGGTAGTTGCAGAAACACAACATGTAGATTTTGTACATATGGGTCAAAGGGAAAACATTGGAGCTAATAAGAATTAAATTTTATCGGTTCAATATGGCAACTAATATCCTTTAGCAGTGTGACATATTCATTGTGTGCGTTGACATTTTATCTCTGGCAGTAAGTAATAAGATCATAAACCATATCATAAAACACACAGAATATTTCATGAGATATGCACAAGAATGAAAAATTAAGAAATATTTTAAAAGTTCAATTGCTTAGATACCTTAGGAAAAGTATTTATTAACATATAAATTCACTAAGAAAATGCATTTTCATCAAGTGTAGAAAACTTTCAGTAGTTTCTTGGGTTCAAATGAAATGTTCCCCTTCCCTATATTATTATATGAAAGGATACAGGGCAGACAAGCAGAATTATGTATTATGAAGGGAATGTTTTAGAGTTAACTACTCAAGAAAAAATGGTGAGATCAACAAATGCTACATAAAATTTTAGACAAAAAGCCTAGAGCCACTCCTTACCACCCCCAAGGATAATCACTATCTTTGCATTCTGAATTCACATAAATAAATAAGCTAAGAATACTGAGAGTAGCAAAAACAATCTCTATAGAATCAATGTTTATCTTCCCTACTAAAATTAAGCAGGAATGAGGCCATATATTTTACACAGTACTTCCTAATGTTCAGGTGAGAGTTATGTCCACGTAGACTTTTACTTGAAATTTTAAAACAAGGAGATGATGGATACTCAAAGAAAGTCTATCTCTCATGTGAGAAAGAAGAGTATCAAAAAATCATGATTTCAATTGACAGGCATGCTTATAAAATAAATGAAAAATTTCTGCTTAATTTCATAGCCAATAACCCTTGGAAAGTGACATATAATATGTTTCTCTTGAGTCTTGTATTTGAAAGTAAAAACTTTTATTCACTTTTAAGGTGGAGCCAAGATAGTGGAGTAGAAAAAGGACCTCTGCATGGCTCCAGCTACCACCACATCCAATACATGTAAAAGAAAATGACTCTAAACACATATTAGAGCTATAGAATCCACAAAATGACAGAGAGAAACAAATCTTCCACTGAAGGCATCCTGGGATCCTGACAGGAAGGGTCTATCACACCAAGAATCCAAACACTTTCCTGTGGGAGCCATGTGGTTCTCGCCCCAGCACAGCCCATAACAGCAGTAGCCTGAGCAGACTTCGGAATAGTGAATCACCAGCAGCTGTGGCAGTATTCAGACTTCTCAATCCCTAAATACCAAAAAGAAAGTAAAAGTTCATTGGGGAACTCTATTGGAAGAAGGGGTCAGAAGAGTGGCGTCTAACACCTGCCCCTGGGACAAGAAGTGGAGGGAGGCAGGGTGGCTGCAGCTGCTGTCACATGGCTGCTCCTGGCCTGCAGATCATAAGAGGCTCAAGCAACCATTCAGATGGTAATCACTCTTGATTTTACATGCTTGGATCAGGATCATGGCCTTGGATGGTGGTCCTGGGGTGTTTGATCAGCATGCCAGTGCTTGTGGGGGCTGCAGAGAGGGCAACCTCCAAATAGCTCCAGCAGCTGTGAAAACCCCAGCAATTAGGGACACAGCTTTCTCCATTCTTTTTTTTTTTTTTTTACAAATACTTTATTAACTTCTGTTTTACATCATTCATTTCCGCCAGATTTTGAGTTACAATCATTTTCCCCCCATTATTCCCCTACCCAACCTCCCAGAATAGCAGTCCCACAAGATATCTCTTCCTCCAATCTGCTCTCTCCCATACCTTCTCCCATACCCCCATCGACTTTTCCATTAGAGGAAGGTGAATCTTTGTGTCCCAATGCCTGCACATCTTATCTCCCAATTATAGGCAAAAGAGTATTAATAATAGTATTTATATATATTTGAAACATTTAATGTTAAGACCTCGAATTTCAGATCCATTTCCTTCCTCCCTTGTCACCCATTCCTTCTGGGGAGATAAGTAATTCAGTATATGTTGTACATGTCTAGCTATGCAAAACATTATCATAGTAGATTTATTGTACAAGGCTGCTTATAATTCCCTCCCACTCATCCCACCCCCCACCTGGTCCATTCCCTACATGATCCTGTCCCTCTTCTATAGTGGGTACTTCCAACCTCCCCTCACCCCAAGGATGCCCTCCCATCCATCATCCCTCCTCTCATCCCCCTTCCCCCTATCCTGCTGCAGGTTGAGATATCCCATTTAGTATGTATGTCATTTTCTCCCTGAACCAAATTCAATGTGAATGTGGTTTTGCCTTTTTAGCCTTCCTTATTCTCCCCCTCCTTTGCACCCACTTCCCCTACATGAGATAGTTTACCCTACCATGTCTGTCCCCATCTCCTCTTGCCACTTTCCTCTCTCACCTCATAATTTCATCCCTTGAGTACTCTCCCTTCCCAACGAAATCAACCTATGCCCTCTATCCATATATAACTGTAACCATATACACACACATTCACATATGTATTCGTATGACCACACCCCCTTCTTCCATTATTTTCATAGTGAGAAAGATATCATCAGTTACAGATATTGCTTTTCCATATAGGAATGTAAATAGTTCAACTTTGATAAGTTCCTTTTGATTTCTTTTCCCTGATTGCCTTCTCAGGCATCTCTTCCTTCTTGTGTCTGGATGTCAAATTTTCTATTCAATTCTGGTTTTTTCCTCAAGAATGCTTGAAAGTCCTCTATTCCACTGAATGACCATATTTTCCCCTGAAACAAAATACTCAGTTTTGCTGGGTAGGTGACCCTTGGGTTCATTCCCAGTTCTTTTGCCCTCTGGAATATCATATTCCATGCCCTTCGATCCCTCAGTGTAGAAGCTGCCAGGTCCTGGGCTATTCTGATTGTGTTTCCACAATATTGAAATTGTTTCTTCCTGGCTGCTTGGAGTATTTTCTCCTTGATCTGGGGATTCTGGAAACTGGCTATAATATTTCTGGGAGTTTTCTTTTTGGGATCTTTTTCAGGAGGTGATCGGTGGATTCTTTCAACCTCTATTTTGCCCTCTGGATCTAAAACATCAGGGCAGTTTTCCTTGAGAATTTCTTGAAGGGTGATTTCTAGGTTCTTTCTTTGATCATGGCTTTCAGGTAGTCCAATAATTTTTAAATTGTCTCTCCTGGATCTATTTTCCAGGTCAGTGGTTTTTCCCATGAGATATTTCACATTGCCTTCTAATCTTTCGTTTGTTTGGATCTGCTTAACAGCATCTTGATTTCTCATAAAGTCATTAGCTTCCATTTGCTCCAGTCTAACTCTGAAGGAATGGATCTCCTCAGTGAACTTTTGAGATTCTTTTTCCATCTGGCAAATTCGACTTTTTAAGGCATTCTTCTCCTCATTGCCCTTTTGGGCCTCCTTTGCCATTTGAGTTAGTCTATTTTTTAAGGTGTTGTTTTCCTCAGTCAGGCTGTTGACCCTCATTTCATACTTTTCCTGCATCCTTCTCATTTCTCTTCCCAATTTTTCCTCCACTTCTCTTATTTGATTTTTAAAGTCCTTCTTAAGGTCCTCTATGGCCTGCAACCCCTCATGTTTTCCCCTGGGGCTTTTGGAGCAGGACTTCTGACCTCACAGTCCTTTTCCTGCTCTATGCCCCCAAAATAGGAGTCTAGGGTTGCATTTTTCTGTTTCCTTTGCCTTGGCATGTTGCCACTTAATTGCTTGACTTTTGGGCTTGTTGCCACACTATGGCTTTAAGGCCAGCTAGAGGAATTTTCGTCCCGAACGTGTGGGGGGCAACTTCCCTTTCTGGCAAGCTGTAAACCCACCCACAACTTCCACCCTAGATCACAATCCAGATCCAGGAGGTTAAAGCAAGAGCGATTACCCCCCAAGACTGATCGCTGGATCTCCCCACGATTTGTAGGCTGGGAGCCGGAAATGCCTCTGAAAACTACAAAATGGCGTGTCTCCTCAGCGGCTTCTAGCCCCCAGGGGAGGGAGCTGACGCATTCCCCAAATACAGGTCCCAAAGTCCATAGGACACTAACCTCTTACTTTGTCCTAGGCAAGTCTATGTTGATAATTCTGGAATCTCCACAGTTCCTGGTGTTCTGGGGTTCCTCCAGCTGGCTGCTGGCCCTGCCGCCCTGGGGCTAAAACCTCGGCTCAGGTGGACCTGGGCTCGGCTCGGCTCCTGCGCTCTGCGCGCTGCCGGCTCCCAGACCACTGCGCTGGTCCTTCCTGCAGGGTGCTGGGCTGTCCTCAGCGGGAGGTTAGCTTCTCTGTGTCGTTCTGTGGGTGCTGGGGCTCCAGAAGTTTTTCAGAGTCCTTTTTTACATAGTTTGTGGAGAATCTGGGTGCAGAGAGGCTTGGAGGAGCTGTTTCTACTCCGCCATCTTGGCTCCGCCCCAGCTTTCTCCATTCTTAAAGCAGAATTCTACCAGTTCAAAAGTAATTACCTAGCAACATAAGCAAGGAGAGGAAACATAATCCTACCATAGATTCCTTTATTGTGGACAAAAAGGATCAAAACATGGAACAGTAGGAAGACAAAAAACTCAGAACTCCTACATCAAAAGCTCCCAAGAAAAAATATGAACTCATTATAGGCCATGGGGGAGGTCAAGAAGGATTTTGAAAATCAAGTAAGAAAAGGGGAGGAAAAATTGGGAAGAAAAATGAGAATGATGAAAGAAATTCGGGAAAACTCACACAATAGCCTGACTGAAGAAAATAACATCTTTTTTTTTTTAATTATACAAATGCTTTATTAACTTCTGGTTTACATCATTTATTACCACCAGCTTTTGAGTTACATTTTCCTCAATTTTTCCCCTACTCACCATCCCAGAATAGCAGTCCCACAAGATATTCCTTCCTCCAATCTGCTTTCTCCCATATCTTCTCCCATACCCCCTTCGACTTTTCCATTAGAGCAAGGTGAGTCTCTGTGCCCCAATGCCTTCACATCTTATCTCCCAATTACATTCAAAATAGTATTGATAGTAGTATTTATATATATTTGAAACATTTCATTTGAAAGCTTCGAATTTCAGATCCATTCCCTTCCTACTTTGTCATCCATTCCCTCTGGGAAGATAAGAAATTCATTATGTGTTGTACATATATAGCTATGCAATTCATTACCATAGTAGATATATTGAAAAAGGCTGCTCATAATTCCCTCCCACACATCCCACCCCCCACCTGGTCCATTCCCTACTTTGATCCTGCCCATCTTCGAAAGTGGGTACTTCCAACCTCCTCTCCATCCAGAATGCCCTCCCCTCCATCCTCCCCCCTCTAATCCCCCTTCCCCCTAATCTGCTGCAGGTTGGGATATCCCATTTAGTGTGTATGCCATTCTCTACCTGAGCAAAATTTAATGAGAATATGGTTTTGCCTTTTTGCTTTCCTGTTCTTCCCCTTCCCTGCAGCCACTTCCCCTTGCTTCTTCTACATGAGATAGTTTGCCCTACCCTGTCTCTCCCCATCTCCTCTTGCCACTTCTCTCACCTCATAATTTAACCCCTTAAGTATCATCCCTTCCCAACAAATTCAACTTATGCCCTCTCTCCATGTATAACTGTAAACATGTATACACACATTCACATATGTAGTCATATGTCCATATATGCTTCTTCCATTATTATCATACTGAGAAAGGTTTCATCAGTCACAGTTATTGTTTTTCCATGTAGGAATGTATAAGTTCCTTTTTGATTTCTTTTCCCTGATTACCTTCTCAGGCATCACTTGCTTCTTTTGTCTGGATGTCAAATTTTCTATTCAACTCTGTTTTTTTCCTCAAGAATGCTTAGAAGTCCTCTATTCTACTGAATGACCAATTTTCCCCTGAAACAAAATACTACTGAATTTTGCTGGGTAGGTGACCATTGGGTTCATTCCCAGCTCTTTTGGGCTCTGGAATATAATATCCCATTCCCTTCGATCGCTCAGTGTAGAAGCTGCCAGGTCCTGTGCTATTCTGATTGTGTTTCCACAATATTGAAATTGTTTCTTCCTGGCTGCTTGTAGTATTTTCTCCTTAATCTTGGGATTCTGGAACCTGGCTATAATATTCCTCGGAGTTTTCTTTTTAGGATCTTTTTCAGGAGGTGATCTGTGGATTCTTTCATCCTCTATTTTGCCCTCTGGGTCTAAAACATAAGGGCAATTTTCCTTGAGAATGTCTTGAAGGGTGATTTCTAGGTTCATCCATGGATGAGGGGATATATTGTGGGACTGCTATTCTAGGGGGTGGGTTGGGGAAAATGGGGAAAAAATGCAACTCAAAATTTGGCAGAAATGAATGATGTAAACCAGAAGTTAATAAAGCATTTGTTTAATGAAAAAAAAAGGATAAACAAAAACAACACTCCACAAGACTGAATATAATACTAGAAGGAAAAAAAATGACATTTAGATGAATAGATAAAGGGCATCTAAGTATTTGTGATTAAAAGACCAGAGGTGAGCAAAAATAAATCTGAAAACAAGTACCAAAGTCAAGAGAAACTGAAACAGAACAAAACCTCCCCAGATTCTGTTTCTTTCTTAAGCAGTGGTCTGGAAGTTATATTGAACTTTAAACCTTTAACCCCTAGACAAATAACATTTGAGGGAGTATATTGATATAACTCTACCCCATAACCCCATCTCTCTGAGGAAAGCAGAGTGAACTGTAACCCCAAATTTTTGCTTCCCCTCCTAGCAGGAATTAGAGTCTCTTCTGGTGGAGAAGCTCTTTGTTACACATGGGCCCTCCCTGCACTGTGAATACAAATTAACTTGGCTATTAGTTCTCTAAATATGAGATCTAAGTATGGGGATATAACTTTTGGACATCTCTTTTTATTAATAGTCATTTCCCACCTGGCTGCTTTCCTTAACTTCATCATTGTTTCCAGAGACATCTTCCTGCAAATTAACATCAACTCTGAAACGTGTACTTCCTCAGTACTAGCTGCCCTGAGGGCCTCTCCCTCACTCTGATTGGAGAGAGTGAAGAGTAGACATCTGAGAGCTCCTCCCAGATACTTCATTTAAGGGTGAGGCCCAGGACAGACATCTAATCTCATCATTTCTTTCTTTTTTCAATTTACTTTCCTTCACACACTCCATGTTCCAGTCAAACTGAACTGTCTCCAGAACTTGACTTTCCATCATCTCCCTATACCATGTCTGTTCGTTTATACAAGCTATCTCCTAAGCCATGAATGCAAAAGTATGTATCAAAATTTTTCTCTTCCTTAGAAGGTTATCTCAGTTGCCACCTCCTCCATAAAGTCTTCCCTGATTCCTCCAATTGTTAATGCTCAAATTACCTTGCATTATATTCTTGGAGTGGGGTAGCATAGTCAGTTGATTAGAGAACTGTCCTCTGAGTCAGTAATACCTTGTTTCAGGTCCCCACCTCTGATGCATCCTTGCTATGTAATTCTGAGCTAGTCATCAATCCTCTCATCAACCCAGGCAACTGTATAACGAAGTGATAGTGTCACTGCTGATTTCAGTTGGTAGAGGAAATTTCTCACCAGCATCTCCTTACAATGAAGAAATCCCGGGTTTTATAAAAACAAACAAAATCTTTTTGGGTTTATATTATGTGTCCCTCAATCTCCCTACAGAACGAGGCAACTTGAGGAAGGGACTTTTGCTTTTCTTTTTTCATCTCCAATGCCTAATACAATAACTTGCACATAATAGGTGCTTAATAAATATTTACTGAAGTATTACTTCTTCTTAGCAAAGTGTAACAAACAGCTGGAGGAAAATGAGGAAGAAAAAGACTGTAAAGACATAGGAGGATTTATAGGAGGACATGAAATCCAAAATGAGTTAGCAGGGTAACATGACTGCCAGAAAAGCCAATGTGATCAGGGGCTGTACCAAGAGAGGCAGAACTTCCGGGAATAAGGAGGTGATCATTTCTTTACTCTCTGGGGAGATCATCTCTGGAGTTCTGCTCTCAGATGTAGCTTTTACTGTTTAAAGAGGACATGGATAGACTGGGCAATGCCTATAGAAAGGTCATCAGGATGGCAAAGGGCCTTGAGTCCATGTCACCTAAAGACTTGTAGAAGAAACTAGGGATATTTAGCTTAGAGAAAAGAAGACTCAGAGGTGATAGGGAAACTATTTTCAAGTATTAAGTTCTCATGTGGAAGATGGATACAAGGGTAGAACCAGGTACAAGGAATACAAGTTACCAAGAAGCAAATTCAGGCTTGAGATCAGGGAAAACTTTCTAAAATGTAGAGCTATCTAAAAGTGGGAAGTAGTGGGTTCCCTCATTTCAGGTTTAAGGAAGAGACCAGATAATACTTTATGGCACATGGTAGTAGAGATTTCTTTTGGGTATAGCTTAATATAGATGGCTACTGAGGTATGGTCCAAATCCAAAATTCTGTCATTTTGCCTTCAAACTTTTTTTTAAAGCAATTGGGGTTAAGTAACTTGCTCAAGGTTACACGGCTAGTCATTATTTATGTGTGGGTGCTAATTTTCTGAGGCCGGATTCGATCCCGGGTCATCCCAACTCCGAGGCCGGTGCTCTTACTCACTGCGCCACCTAACCGCCCCTTCCTTCAAACTTTTGATGTTAAAATAACTGAAGAGGAAGATTCAAGGTATCTTTGAGCAGTTCGGGGTACAAAATAGATGGGAGGTCCTAATTGCAAAGGTTTGGTCTGGATCTTCTGAGATGAACCCATGCTTTACAGAATGATGAAGGAGATAGACAGATCAAGTTCAGGAGATAGTAGACAGTATATTTTTATGGGTTCCACAAAGAAGAGTGGTTATGGTCCAAAGGATTCGAATAGACAGTTTTCAGAGGAAGAAATCAAAGTTATCAATAACCATATGGAATGAAATGCTCTAAATCATGTTTAATTAGAGGAATGCTTACTAAAGCAGCTCTGATATAACACCTTGCATTCACCATATTGGTTAAATAGCAAAAAAAGTAAAATGACAAGTGCTGGAAAGGCTATGGGAAAATAGGTACAGTAAGGCATTGTTGGTGAAGTTTAAAGGAGTCTAACCGTTCTGGAAAGGAATTTGGAACTATGCCCCCAAAGCTTTTAAATTATTCATACCTAGGGGCAGCTAGGTGGTACAGTGAATAGAGCACTGGCCCTGGTGTCAGGAGGACCCGAGTTCAAATCCGGCCTCAGACACTTAACACAATAACTAGCTGTGTGACCTTGGGCAAGTCACTTAAGCCCAATTGCCCTACCTCCCCCACTCCAAAAGGCAAAAAAAAAAAATTAAATTATGCATACCTTTTGACCCAGTGATATTTTTACTAGGTTTATATCCCAAAGAGATCAATGAAAGCATAAAAGGATCTATAATACAAAAATATTTATAGCACCTCTTTTTGTAGTGGCAAAGAACTGGAAACTGAGGGGATACCTATCATTTGAGCAATGGTTGAGCAAGTCATGGTATATGAAGATGATGGAATATTTGTGCTACAAGAAATTAAGGGGATGGTAGGAAAGGCCTGAGAATACTTATATGAACTAATGCAAAGTCAAGGGAAGAGAACCAGGAGAACAATTTATATTGTAACACTTTGAAATACTTATTGATTCTGGTTACTACAATGACATCATGATGAAGCATGCTATCAACCTCCAGACAGAGAACTAATGCAGACTAAAGTATGTATTTTTTTCTCTTTTTCGAGGTGGATAGGGGTGGAGAACATGCTAATGCAGAAATTTGTTTGGCATGACTATATATCTTTCAATTGATCAATCAATAAATAAACATTTATTGAATATCAAAAAAAGAAATAAACTAAATGTTGTTCCATAAAGTAAAGAATAATGTTCATAGGAACATCCTTAAACAAAACATATCATCTAATACATACACACAGGTATATATGTATATATGTGTGTATACATATATATTATCTATATGTTTGTATAGTTATGAGTGTGTTAACACTCAGTATGTCATATGGAGAATAATATATATCATTGCATTCTGTAGTATTCCCCAAAATACTTGTTTATACTATCAGAGGGTCCCAGGCTTGGGTCTTTCCTCTCATGACACATCTATAAAGGGTAGCTGAAAATACCACACCATCACATCCCTAGGTCACAAAAAGAGCATCACACTACACAGTATATGTCTTTGTATCCCCAAAGTCAGGGGATCCCAAGCAATGGTTTTCCCTGTATCCTAAATGAGTAACAGAAAATACGAGACAATCCACCCCATAATACTCAGTATGTCATATGGTGCATAGCATATATCATAACATTCAGTAGTATTTCCAAAAATACTTGTTTACACAATTAGGGGGCCCCAGGCTAGTGTCTTCTTTAGTGTGACACATCTTTAAGGGCTAGCAGCAAATACCATACCATCCACCCCTAGGTCACTATAAGAACAATCTCCTTAATACCAAGTCATTTTTTCATCTTGATTTGAGTTTGAATTCCAAGTTCCATGGCCTTCACTCGGTGTGCTGTCTTCTCCCAACTCTCTCTTAGATTCTCACTTAAGTAGCTCTCTGCTTCTGCAACAGGTCTCAGCTCATGGGGACTGCTCCACTCCAACCTCTTTCTGCTCAGCAGCAGATTCCAGGGGCTCCTGTCCATACATCCTGCCTCTGACAAAACAAAGTATAACAGGGCAACACACTATCAACACCACCACTTCAATTCACCTACAAAGTTCAGAGTCTCTGTGTTAATAGCTCAGTTCACTTTAAAAGCTCTTAAAAGGCACTTAAGCTAAGCCTCCTTCCCATGGGCAGGTATCTGCCCTATAATTCTATTTGATTTTATAGCTCAGAAACTCTTTCAGTAAATCACTGTCAGCAAACATCTTCTCTTTGCTCTTAGAGATATCTCCTTTCTCAGAGGTCTCCTCTTTAATCCTGGAGGTCTCTTCTTTGCTCTCAGAAGTCTCCTCCCAGCTCAGAGGTCTCCTCTCCCCAGGTTTTTAGGTTAATTTTCAGCTCAAATCTGACAACTCATTCTTCTCTTCTTTGTCTCTTTGCTTTATTCTCTTCTTCTTAGGGCTGACAGCTATCTCGATACTAGCTTTCTTGATGACTGCTGTCTACAACCAATGGCTCTCTTTATGTACAACTCTAGTCAGCATCTGATTGGCTAAAACTCACACACCATTCTGATTGGCTAGAACTTGATTTGAGTTTGAATTCCAAGTTCCATGGCCTTCACTCAGTGTGCTGACTTCTCCCAACTCTCTCCTAGATTCTCACTTAAGCAGCTCTCTGCTTCTGCAACAGGTCTCAGCTCATTGGGGACTGCTCCACTCCAAGCTCTTCCTGCTCAGCAGCAGATTCCAGGGGCTCCTGTCCATACATCCTGCCTCTGACAAAACAAAGTATAACAGGGCAACACACTATCAACACCACCACCTCAATTCACCTACAAAGTTCTGATTGGTTATAAGTCAAAGCTCATATTTAAAACTCAATACAAATACAAGTCTATGATTGGATAGATTTCAATCCAACAAAAGAATCCCACTTTGCTTGCCCTGACAACATTTTGTGACTGAATACTGGATGACCTATTAATTTTCTTACATTTTCAGGCATGCATTTTATTAAAAGTTAACATTTTGTTTTGTATAAATTTATTAAGCACTTATACACTTAATGAATTCATTTGCTGGTATCTAAAAATTGTAAGTAAAAGAAATTACAACTAATAAAAACTAAACCTCTTTATTGTTTCAACTTTGAATACTACTCATAGTTGACTTATGCACTATTTGTATTTTATTATATATCTATGTTAATATTTACAAATGTGTATGCCAACTTTATTTTATAGTACATTAATTATCTTATCATGTACATATATGTACAAAAAGTATACATGCATGTTTGTATAATTACATACATATATACACATCAGAATATATTATAGCCACATAATAATCACACTTGGATATGCACTGCACAACAAGGTGTCTTAGGCTTTGGTGCAATTTCTAATTTACACAATTTCCCTCAACATGTATAAGACATCATAATAAAATGATAATCGGCACTGTTATCCAACAACATTTAGTAAACACTTACTTTGTGCCAGGTAGTGTGTGTGCATGGGGCTTGGGGTTCAAAAACAAAGTGGAAAATAACCAATCCTTGTCCTCAAGGATTTATTTTCTCAGTTAACCTTTGACAGTTTTATGCCAGTTGCTACCATATTAAAAATTAGTTCAGATTTATCTTTCCACAAACATTTTCTAATGCACTTACACTGCAGTGGTATTTAACAGTGTTTCTCAATAAAGTTTCTCAATAAAATCCTTCATTGTCTGGGCTGATTAGATGCAGATATGGTCATAAATGGAATTATTTAGATTTGTATGAATGATTAGAAAGGAGTTTGGTTTCAAGTTGTTTCCTGTTGAATGCTTATTGTGTTGGTTACATGTGAAAAGTGATAGAGCAACTGATTATTTGAAAGCTTCCAAGTGATAAAAAGGTTACAGCAAAGCCCAACCATTCTGTTTCATGTCTCAGTGCACATGGTATTCCAAATGGTAAGGCCAGAGGAAACAGATGACTGTGAATTTTTAGTTACATAAATCATGGAAATACCTACAAGTAGCCACCTGTATTTATTTTGTATTCTTTCCAAAACTTAATCAAGTTGGAATCATTTATTGTTCATGATTAATAAAACCTTTCTTCCAGGTATTTGCAGTATAATTGTAAAATAATGGGAAACATTAGGGAATCTTTGCTTTATACATATTTATGGCCCATACGGTTCTACTATATATTCAGTGCAAATACAGTGTTATGACTGTAACAGAGAAGGTGCAAATGAACAGGAAAGGAATATATGCTGCAGTTGTTGTTGCCAGTTTTGCTTTTGTGAGATGGGTTTAATATTTGCAATGAAAGACTGTATTTGATATTAATGAACAAGATAATATAGTTTAATTGTTCTATTATATGTCATAAGTTATTGCATTGAACTTGTTCAATTTGGCAAATACTTTGGAAATATCTATTAAAAACATCAGGTTGAGAGGTAAAGGAACTATGAAGAAAAAGCACATAAATTCTCAGCCCACACTAAGCTTGTAGTCAAGCAGTCACAGAGGTATTGAATGCACTGAGTAAGACACCTAAAATCACTTATGGAGGAAGAAAATAATTTGAAAAAATGAACATATGAATTAATGTCTTGAGCAAATATCATTTGTAAGCAGGAAACTAATGTTAATTGTCTTAGCTATGATAATAACATTTGAGGTATACTTCAGGTATCATAGCCTCAATTAGGCAGTAAAATGGGAAAAAAATCAAATAGTAGTACTTGACTTTGATCTGAAAAGAAGAATATTAATTGAGTTTTCCATAATAGCCATAAGAAAGTAAAATTTACTCTAGTGTAATATGAATAAATTTAAGAAAAATAGTCATGTGTGAATTTCATTTCTTTTAAAATTTAAGAAAATCAAAATTTAACAAAGTTTAAGTTTTACATAATTCCTTGATGGAAGAAAAAATATTTTAGAGAATAAGAATCCTTTTTGACATTTGCTTTTAAAAACTGGTGTAAGGTACACAATTTTACAAAATTACAACCATTTTTCTTTCTTTTTATTTTTTGTGAATAGTATATTATTTTTATCAATTACATGTAAAGATAGTTTTCAACCTTCATTTTTTCAAGGTCATTTAGTTTAACTTTAGATTTAAACACTCATTTCCCAAAGATTTTGAGTTATAGATTTTCTTCCCATCTCTTCCCTACCCTCACCCTGAAAGGGCAAGCACACTGAATGGCCTTCCCCCACCAATCTGCCCTCACTTATATCCCCCCAAGCCCCACCTTGCTTTCTTGTAGGGCAAGATGTATTTCTCTACCCCATTGCCTGTATATCTTATTTCCTATATACATGTAAAACAATTTTGTTAACATTTATTTTTTAAAACTTTGAATTGAAGATTCTCTCCCTTCTCCCCTCCTCACTCACCCCCACTGCTAAAAAAAATAAATTCAATATAGATTATACATATGAAGTAATGCACAGCATTTCCATAGTAGTAATATAGTGAAAGACTAACTTCCCTACGTCTTATCCAGCATCCCGTTTGATCTATTTTCTCCTTTAACCTTGTCCCTTTTCAAAAGTGTTTGCTTCTAACTACCCTCTCCCTCACTTTGTCCCCCTTCTATCATACCTGCTCTTATCCCCTTCCCCCCACTTTCATGTACAGTAAAATACCAAATTGAGTGTGTATGCTATTCGCTCCTTAAGCCAAATCCAATGTGAGTGAGGTTGACTCATTCCCTTTCATCTTCCTGCTCTTCCCTTCCATTGTAACAGCCTCCTCCTTACTCATTTACTTGAGATAACACATCGCATTCTATCTTTCCCCCTCTCCTTTTCCCAATATATTCCTCTCTCTCCTCTTAATTTTATTTTTTAATATCATCCCTTCATGTTCAACTCACCCTGTGCCCTCTGTCTATGTATATGTGTAAACACATATACACACATACATATATACACACATACACCCACCTATACATACATATATATGCATGTAAACATATATACATATACATACATACATGCATACATACATATAATCCCTTCAAATATCCCCATACTGAGAAAACTCTCATGAGTTGTAAATATCAACTTTCCATGTTGGAACTTTAATAAGTTCCTTATAATGTCTCTTTATCTTTCATGCTTAACTTGCTTCTTGTGTTTGAAAGTCAAACATTCTGTTCATCTCTCTTTTTTTTAATCAAGAATGCTTGAAAGTCCTCTATTTGATTGAATATCCATAATTTCCCGAGAAATATTATATTCAGTTTTGCTGAGTAGGTGATTCTTGGTCTTAATCCTAACTCCACTGAAATCTGGAATATTATGTTCCAAACCCTTCAATCCGTTAATTTAGAACCTGCTAGATCTTGAGTTTTCCGGATTGTGTATCCACAATTCTCAAATTATTTCTTACTTTCTGCTTGTAAAATTTTCCCCTTGACTTGTGAAGTGTGGAATTTGCTTATTATATTAGTAGGAGTTTTCTTTTTCTGATATTTTTCAAGAGATTATCAGTGAATTTTTTTTTTTATTTCTATTTTACCCTCTGTTTCTAGAATATCAGCACAATTTTCCTCAAAAATTCCTTGAAAGATGATATCTAGGATCTTTTATTGATCATGACTTTCAGGTAGTCCAATAATTTTAAGTTATCTTTCCTGGGTCTATTTTCAGGTGAGTGGTTTTTCCGATATTTTAGGCTGCCTTTACTTTTTCCAATCATTTGGATTTGTTTTATAGTATCTTGATTTCTCATAGAATCAATTGCTTCCATTTGCTCCAATATAATTTTTAATTTTTTTCTAATTAAACAAATGCTTTATTAAATTATGGTTTGCATATTTCATTTCCACCAAATTTTGAGTTACAATTTTCCCCAATTTTTCCCTACCCACCACTCCAGAATAGCAGTCCCACTAGATAAACCCTCATCCAATCTGCTCTCTCGCATATCTTCCCCCATACTCTCTTCGACTTTGCCATTGGGGCAAGGTGAATCTCTGAGCCCAAATGCCTGGACATCTTATGAAACATTTAATTTTAAAACTTTGATTTTCAGATCCATTCCCTTCCTCCCTTGTCACACTCTTTGTGAGAAGATAAGCAATTCAGAATATTTTGTACATATATAGCTATGCAAAATATTACCATAGTAGATATATTGTAAAAGACTGGCTATATTTCCCTCCGACCCATCCCACCCCCCAACCTAGTCCATTCCCTACTTTGATCTTGTCCCTCTTCAAAATTGGGTGCCTCCAACCTCCCCTCACCCCAGCATGCCCTTCCTTCCATCATCCCCCCCTCTAATTCCTCTACCCTTTAATCTCCTGTAGGGTGAGATATGCCATTTAGTATGTATGTCATTCTTTCCCTGAGCCAATTCAATGAGAATATGATTTTGCCTTTTTGCCTTACTGTTCTTCCCCTCCCCTGCAACTACTTCCTCTTGCCTCTTCTACATGAGATAGTTTACCCTACCCTGTCACTCCCCATCTCCTCTTGCCACTTTCCTTTCTCACCTCTTGACTTCACCCCTTAAGAATCATCCCTTCCCATCAAATTCAACCTGTGCCCTCTATCCATGTATACCTGTAAACATATGCCCGTATACCCTTCTTCAATTATTTTCATAATGAGAAAAGATTCATCAGACACAGTTATTGTTTTTCCATGTAGGAATGTAAATAGTTCAACTCTGATAAGTTCCTTTTCCTTGATTACCTTCGCAAGCATCTCTTGCTTCTTTTGTCTGAATGTCAAATTTTCAATTCAACTCTGGTTTTTTCCTCAAGAATGCTTGAAAGTCCTCTATTCCACTGAATGACCATATTTTCCCCTGAAACAAGATACTCAGTTTTGCTGAGTAGGTGACCCTTGGCTTCAATCCCAGCTCTTTTGTCCTCTGGAATATCATATTCCATGCCCTTCGATCCCTCAGTGTAGAAGCTGCCAAGTCCTGTGCTATTCTGATTGGGTTTGCACAATATTGAAATTGTTTCTTCCTGGCTGCTTGTAGTATTTTCTCCTTAATCTGGGAGGTCTGGAACCTGGCTATAATATTCCTAGGAGTTTTCTTTTTGGGATCTTTTTCAGGAGGCAATCAGTGAATTCTTTCAACCCCTATTTCCCCCTCTAGATCTTACACATCACGGCAATTTTCCTTGAGAATTTCTTTAAGGTTGATTTCTAGGTTCTTTCTTTGATTGTGGGTTTTAGGTAGTCCAATAATATTTAAATGATCTCTCCTGGATCTGTTTTCCAGGTCAGTGGTTTTTCCCATGAGATATTTCACATTGCCTTCTATTCTTTCATCTGTTTGGATCTGTTTAACAGCATCTTGATTTCTCATAAAGTCACTAGCTTCCATTTGCTCCAGTCTAACTCTGAAGGAATGAATCTCCTCAGTGAGCTTTTGAGATTCTTTTTCCATCTGGCAAATTTGGCTTTTTAAGGCATTCTTTTCCTCATTGCCTTTCTGAGCCTCTTTTCCCATTTGAGTTAGTCTATTTTTAAGTTGTTATTTTCCTCAGTCAGGCTGTTGACTGTCATTTCATACTATTCTTCCATCTTTCTCATTTCTCTTCCCAATTTTACCCCCACTTGTCTTATCTGCTTCTTAAGGTCCTCTATGGCCTATAGCCAGCTTGTATTTTCATTTGGGGCTTTTGTTGTGGGAGTTCTGACCTCACAGTCCTCCTCCATGCTTTGATCCTCTTTGTCCCTAAAATAGGAGTCCAATGTTGAATTTTTTTGTTTGTTTTGCTTCTTTTGCCTAGGTATGTTGCCACTTAATTATTTGATTTTTGGGCTTGTTGCCACAGTAGGACTCTGCCACCAGACAGGAGAGCTTACGTCCCAAAAGTGAGGACTTCACAACTTATGACAGTTGGGTGGCCTCTGTAAAGCCTCTAGCCACTTCGGCAAATTGGATACCCACCCCACACTTACCCCCCCCCCCAGACGACAATCCAGATCCAGGCAGGTTAAAGCAAGAGTGATTAACCCCCAGACTGATTGCTGGATCTCTCTACAGTTCTCAGACCAGGAGCTGGAGCTGCCACTGACACTGCAAAATGGCCTCTGTGCCAGGTTTCCTCAGCAGCTTTTTGCCCCAGGGGAGGAAGCCAACACTTCCCCAAATACTGGTCCCAAAGTCCATAGGGCACTAACCTCTCACTTTGTCCTAGGCATATCTGTGCTGATGATTCTGGAATCACCGCAGCTGCTGGTATTCTGGGTTCCCTCCAGCCAGCTGCTGGCCTGGCCACCCTAGGGCTAAACCCGAGGCTCATGCAGGCCTGGGCTCAGCTCCCAGAGCATTGCACTGTCGGTTCCCAGCTCACTGTGCTGCCTGCTCTCAGAGCACTGCACTCGTTGCTCCCTGCAGGGCTGCTGGGTTCTCCTCAGTGGGAGGTTAGTTTCTCTGTGTAGTTCTGTGGGTGCTGGGGCTCCAGAAGTGTTTCAGAGTCCCCTTTTACATGGTTTGGAATTTTTGTGGGGCAGAGCCCATTGAAAGTGCTGTTTCTACTCCGCCAAATTGGCTCTGGCCCTCCCAATATAATTTTTTGGAAAGAAATAATCTTTGTATTTATTTTGAATGCATTTTTATTCAAAAAACATTTTGTATTTACCTCTGTGGATCCATATTGTACCAGGAAAAGTTTTGTTTTTTTTTTTTGTCTTTGTATCTTTTTTTTTTCAAAATGTTTATTAACTTCTGGTTTCCTTCATTCATTTCTGTCAGATTTTGAGTTACAATTTTCCCCATTTTTCCCCTACCCACCACCCCAGAATAATAGTCATATAGGATATCCCCTGAACCAATATACTCTCTTCCATCTCTTCTCCCATACGACCTTCAACTTTTCCATTAGGGCAGGGTGAATCCCCATGCTCCATTGCCTGCACATCTTATTTCCCAAATATATGCAAAATAATATTTTTTAGAGTTAGAATTATTAACTTAAGCCTCCCCAATCACAAGCAAAATGATAAATGGTCAGCACATTTGTCACATGTGATGCAGGTGAACCTAAGGTCCCCTGTAATTTTCTGTTCCACATAGAAATAAAAGGATGGTCCAGCTGCTGCTGTGGTCCCCCAGTGCTTGATTAGTGTAGTCCCAGTTTTCTTTACTCGTCCTCATACATGGTTGGGAGAGGATTGACGTGATGGTTATGAAATAGATTATGGTTTCCATCTCCCTATGGGAAGGGTTTGGTCTGGATGCGGAGGGGGGGTAGGGGACGGATTTGGGCCACTCATAATGCTCCTGAGACTTCAGGTAGGCATTCAGCATGCTGACCACCACCCCAGGGAGTGCCACGAAGTAGGTCAGCGTCCTCCACATGCAGGCAGAGCCCTGCTCACTCTGGGCGCTGCTGGAGAGCACCTGCCTTGCTGGGCATGGACCTGGCCCACCTGTGCCAGCAGCCACCTGCTCGCCATTATGGCCATCTTCCAACCGCAAAATAATATTAATCATAGTAGTAATATATATTTTTAAATTTGATTTTAAACGGAACATAAGCAATTCAGTATATGCTGTACACGTGTAGCTACGCAAAACATTACCATAGTAGATATTTTGTAAAAGACTGATTATATTTCCCTCCCTCCAATCCCACCTTACACCTGGTCCACTCCCCACCTTGATCCTGTCCCTTTCCAAAAGTGCGTACTTCCAACTAACCTCCCCCCAGCTCACCCTCCTCTCCATGACCTTCTCCCACCCCCCCCACTCCAGTAGGGTAGGACACCCTATTTAGTATGCATGTCATTCTCTCCCTGATACAAATTCAATGAGAATAAGGTTTTACATTTGGGCCTTCCTATTCTTCCCCTCCCCTGCAACCACCTTCCCCTGCCTCCTCTATATGAGACAGTTCACCCCATTGTCTCTCCCTATTCTCCCCACCACATTACTCTCTTACCTCTTAAGCTGACATTTTAATTATCATTCCTTCCTATCAAATTCGACCTGTGCCCTTTATCTATGTATACCTGAAAACATATATTCACATACATTCACATGTGTATTCATATGTCCATATACCCCTCTTCAACTATTTTCATACTGAGCAAAGTTTCATCAGTTACAGTTCTTGTTTATCCCTGTAGAATTGTAAATAGTTCAACTTTGATAAGTTCATAGTGATTTCTATTCCTTGTCTACCTTCTCAAGCATCTCTTCCTTCTTGTATCTGAATGTCAATTTTTTTATTCAACTCTATTTTTTTTTCCTCAAGAAATCTTGAAAGTCCTCTAGACCACTGAATGACCAAATTTTCCCCTGAAACATGATGCTCAGTTTTGCTGGGTAGGAGATTCTTGGTTTTAATAAAAGTTCCTTTGACCTGCGGAATATTGAATCCCATGCCCTTCAATCCTTCAGTGTAGAGGCTGCCAGGTCCTATGCTAGTCTGATTGTGTTTCCACAATACTGAAATTGTTTCTTCCTGGCTTCTTGTAATAGTCTCTCCTTGATCTGGGAATTCTGGAACCTGGCTACAATATTCCTAGTAGGTTTCTTTTGGGGATCTTTTTCAGGAGGTGATCTCTGGATTCTTTCAACCTCTCTTTTGCCCTCTGGTTGTAAAACATCAGGTCAATTTTCCTTGAGAATTTCTTAAAGGATGCTTTCTTGGTTTTCAGATAGTCCAATAATTTTTAGATTGTCTCTCCTGCATCTATTTTCCAGGTCAGCAGTATTTCTCATGAGATATTTCACATTGGCTTCTATTCTTTCATTTGTTTGGATCTGTTTAATAGTATCTTGATTTCTCATAAAGTCACTAGCTTGCATTTTCTCCAGTCTAATTATGAAGGAGTGATTCTCCTCAGTGAGTTTTTGAGATTCTTTTTCCATCTGGCAAATTTGGGTTTCTAAGGCATTCTTCTCTTCATTTCCTTTTTGAGCCCCATTTGCGATTTGAGTTAGTGTATTTTTTAAGGTGTTATTTTCAGTCAGGCTGTTGACTCTCATTTCATACTTTTCTTGCATCTTTCTCATTTCTCTACCCAATATTCTCCCCAATTATCTTATCTGCTTCTTAAGGTCCTCTATGACCTGTAAGCAGCTCGTATTTTCATTTGGAGCTTTTGGTGCAGGAGTTCTGATCTCACAGTCCTCCTCTTGTTCCATGATTTGATCTTCTTTGCCCCCAAATTAGCAGTCTAATGTTGCATTTTCCTATTTATTGTGTTTCCTTTGCCTAGGCATATTGCCACTCAATCACTTGATTTTGGGGCTTGTTCACACAGTAGGACTTTGCCACCAGCCAGGGGAACTTCCCTCCCAAATGTTAGGGTTTTCCCAACTTCCAGAGTTATTAGTTGGGTGGCTCTGTGAAGCCTCTACACAAGCTGTGCCTGCTACTCAGCTGCTACTAGGCTCTGGGTGAAGAAAATGACACATTCTCCCAACCAGTCCCAATGTCCATAGGGCACTAACTGCTCACTTTGTCCTAGGCATCTATGTTTTGATGATTCTGGATACTCCCCTGCTGCTGGTGTTCTAGGGTCCCTCCAGCCGGCTGCTAGTCTGGCTGCCCTCAGGCTAAAACCATGACTCAGGCAGGCCTGGGCTTGGCTCCCAGAGCTCTGTGCTGGCCACTCCCTGCCGGGGTTCCAGGCTGTCCTCAGCGGGAGGTTAGGTTCACTGTGTCATTTTGTGAGTTCTGGGGCTCTAGAGGTCGTTCATAGTGCTCCTTTTACATAATTTTGAAGTGGTGTGGGCTGGAGCTCTGAGGAATGTTGTTTTTACTCTGCCATCTTGACTCCGCCCCTCCAATCTACTTTTGAAGCAATTATTTTCTTTAATGATGTTTTGAAATTTCTTTTCCAAATTACCAATTCTACTTTTTGAGGCATTCTTCTCCTCATTGGCTTTTTGGACTTCTTTTGCCATTTGAGTTAGTTTATTTCTAAGGCATTATTTTCTCTGGTTAAGCTGTTGACTCGTTTTTTTTTTTCTTTTTTTCCCTTATTTTTATTTTTTTTATTTTTTTAAATTTTTTTAAATTTATTTTTTTTTATTTTCTTTTTTTAATTAAAAAATGCTTTATTAACTTCTGGTTTACATCATTCATTTCCACCAGATTATGAGTTACATTCTTCCCCCATTTTTTCCCTACCCACCACCCCAGAATAGCAGTCCCACCAGATATCCACTCATCCAATCTGCACTCTCCCATATCTTCTCCCATACCCCCTTCGACTTTGCCATTAGGGCAAGGTGAATCTCTGAGCCCCACTGCCTGGACATCTTATGAAACATTTAATTTTAAAACTTTGATTTTCAGATCCATTCCCCTTCTCCTTTGTCACCCACTCCCTCTGAGAAGATAAGCAATTCAGTATGTGTTGTACATGTATATCTGTGCAAAACATTACCATAGTAGATATATTGTAAAAGACTGCTTATATTTCCCTCCCACCTGTCTCACCTTCCACCTGGTCCATTCCCTACTTTGATCCTGTCCCTCTTTGATAGTGGGTACTTCTAACCTCCCCTCTCCCCAGAATGTCCTCCCCTCCATCATACCCCCTCTCATCCCCCTTTCCCCTACTCAGGAGAGTGAGTGAGGGTAAGATATTCCATTTAGTATGTATGTGATTCTCTCCTTGAGCCAACTTCAATGAGAATATGCTTTTGCCTTTTTTCCTTCCTGTTCTTCCCCTCCCCTGCAACTACTTCCCCTTGCCTCTTCTACATGAGATAGTTTGCCCTACCCTGTCTCTCTCCCTCTCCTCTTGCCACTTTCCTCTCTCACCTCTTGACTTCACCCCTTAAGAATCATCCCTTCCTTGGGGCAGCTAGGTGGTGCAGCGAGCAGAGAGCCAGCCCCGGAGCCAGAGGGACTCGAGCTCGGATCTGGCCCCATACCCCCAACACACAAACAAAAATCCAGCCATGTGAACCTGGGCAAGTCACCCAACCCCAATTCCCCTCCAAAAAAAATAATCATCCCTTCCCATCAAATTCAACCTGTGCCCTCTATCCATGTATATCTGTGAACATATGCCATGTACCCTTCTTCAATTATTTTCATAATGAGAAAGGTTTCATCAAACACAGTTATTGTTTTTCCATGTAGGACTATAAATAGTCCAACTTTGATAAGTTCCTTTTGTTTTTTTTTTCTTGATTACCTTCTCAAGCATCTCTTGCTTCATGTGTCTGAATGTCAAATTTTCTATTCAACTCTGGTTTTTTTCATCAAGAATGCTTGAAAGTCCTCTATTCTACTGAATGACCATATTTTCCCCTGAAACAAGATACTCAGTTTTGCTGGGTAGGTGACCCTTGGGTTCATACCCAGCTCTTTTGCCCTCTGGAATATCATATTCCATGCCCTTCTATCCCTCAATGTAGAAGCTGCCAGGTCCTGTGCCGTTCTGATTGTGTTTCCACACTATTGAAATTGTTTCTTCCTGGCTGCTTGTAGTATTTTCTCCTTGATCTGGGGATTCTTGAACCTGGTTATAATATTCCTGGGTGTTTTCTTTTGAGGATCTTTTTCAGGAGGTGATCTGTGGATTCTTTCAACCTCTATTTTGCCCTCTGGGTCTAAAACATCGGGGCAATTTTCCTTGAGAATTTCTTGAAGGATGATATCTAGGTTCTTTCTTTGATCATGGCTTTCAGGTAGTCCAATAATTTTTAAATTATCTCTCCTGGATCTATTTTCCAGGTCAGTGGTTTTTGCCATGAGATATTTCACATTGCCTTCTATTCTTTCATTTGTTTGGATCTGTTTAATAGTATCTTGATTTCTCATAAAGTCACTAGCTTCCATTTGCTCCAGTCTAACTCTGAAGGAATGAATCTCCTCAGTGAGCTTTTGAGATTCTTTTTCCATCTGGCAAATTCGACTTTTTAAGGCATTTTTCTCCTCATTACCTTTCTGAGCCTCTTTTGCCATTTGAGTTAGTCTATTTTTAAGGTGTTATTTTCCTCAGTCAGGCTGTTGGCTGTCATTTCATACTTTTCTTATATCTTTTTCATTTCTTTTCCTAAATTTTCACCCACTTCTCTTATCTGCATCTTAAGGTCCTCTATGGCCTGTAGCCAGCTTGTGTTTTCATTTGGGGCTTTTGGTGCAGGAGTTCTGACCTCACAGTCCTCCTCCATGCTTTGAGCCTCTTTGCCCCTGCAATGTTGAACTTTTCTGTTTATTTTGTTTCATTTGCCTAGGCATGTTATCACTTGAATACTTGATTTTTGGGCTTGGTACCACAGTAGGACTCTGCCACCAGACAGGGGAGCTTCCGCCCAAACGTGGAGTCTTCACAGCTTCGGCCAATTGGGTGGCCTCTGTATAGCCTCCACCCACTCTGACAAGTTGGATACCCACACCAAACTTCCCCCCCCCAGACCACAGTCCAGATCCAGGCAGTTTAAAGCAAAAGCAATTAATCCCCAGACTGATTGCTGTATCTTCCTACAGTTCACAGACCAGGAGCTAGAGCCACTACTGGCGCTGCAAAATGGCTTCTGTGCAGCTGTTTATTCAGCAGCTTTTTGCCCCCAAGGGAGGAAGCCACGTGTTCCCCAAATACTGGTCCCAAACTCCATAGGGCACTAACCACTCAATTTGTCCTAGGCATATCTGTGCTGATAATTCTGGAATTGCCACAATTGCTGGTGTTCTGGGGTTCCACCAGCTGGCTGGAGGCACGGCCACCCTGGGGCTAAAACCACAGACCTGGGCTTGGCTCTGTGGGCTGAGCTGTCGGTTCCCAGCATGCTGTGCTGCCTGCTCTCAGAGTGCTGCTCTGGCTGCTCCCTGCAGGGCTGCTGGGCTGTCCTCAGCAGGAGGTTAGCTTCTCTGTGCAGTTCTGTGGGTGCTGTGGCTCCAGAAGTTGTTCGGAGCTCCCTTTCTGTTGACTTGTTTTTTATAATTTTCTTGCATCATTCTCATTTCCCTTCCCCATTCTTCCTCTATTTCTCTCACTTCATTTTCAAAAACCTTCTTGAGTTTCTACATGGGCTGAAAGTGGTTCCTATTTTTCTTGAAAGCTTTTGATGCAGGAGTTTAGATTTTGTTGTCTTTTTCTGGTTCTATATTTTGATCCTCTTTGCCCTGAAAACCATTTTATATTCTTATTGCACTTCCTCTGTTTGCATGTCTTGCAATGTCAATTATTTGTCTTCTGAGCTCTTTGCCACAGTAGAACTCTGCTTCCACAGTAAAGATTGCTCCATTTCAAATTTATGGGACTTTGTGCAGCTGTTGTCAGAGTTGTGGTTAGAGCTTTGCGGAGGGCACACTCTGAACAGCCACCACAATTTCTCTCATGGTAGCACTCCTCACCCCAGCACCACCACCCAGGACTGTGACCCAGAATCAAGCAGATCAAAGCAAGAGCAAATATCCTCTAGATGGTTGCTTGGTCCCTCTATGTTCTGTAAGCTTGGAGCCGGAAGCATTCTTAGCAGCAGCATTTGCAGCCACTGCCACCTCCACTGCCCCAGGGGCAGTGTCTGGACCATGCTCTTTTCTCAACCAGTTCCAACAGAGTTCTCCATTGACCTTTTACTTTCTCTTTGTTGTTTATTAGGTGAGAAGTCTGGAAACCACCACAGCTGACAGTGATTTACTCTCCTGCAGTCTGCTCTGTTTGGTCTTTGTCTTATGTCTGGGCCTCCCTGGGTTCGGGCTAGTATGGTTCATGTGGGACTGCCTCAACCTTCATTTTTGTAAGGTATTGAGTTCCATTTTTTTTCTCTCTTCCTCTCTCCATCCCCACTCCTCAAGATGGCAAGCTATCTGATATAGGTTATAGATGTGTAATAATGTAAACGTATTTCCACATTAGTCATGCAATGAAAGAATCAGTACAAAATGAAAAAATCACAAAAAAATAACAATAAAAAAGTTAAAATACTATGTTTCAATCTGCATTCAGACTCCATAGTTTTCTCTGGATGTGGATAGTATTTTTTGTCATGAGTGTTTTGGAATTTTATTTAATCATTGTATTACTGAGAAGAGCTATGTTAATCATAATTTATCATCACACAATGATGCTGTTACTATGTTCAATGTTCTCCTGGTTCTGCTCAATTCACTCAATATCAGTTCATGTAAGTCTTTCCAGGTTTTTTCCCCCTGAAATTTGCTTGTTCACCATGTCTTATGGAACAATAAAGTACCATTACATTCATATAGCATAAATTATTCAGCCATTTCAAAATTAATGGTTATTGCCTCACTTTCTAATTCTTTACCACTACAAAAAGAGCTGCTATATTTTCCTACATGTGATTCTTTTCCCTTTTTTAAATCTGTTTGGAATACAAACCTAGTAGTAGCATTGCTGGTTAAAATGGTATGAACAGTGTAATTGCCCTTTGGGTATATATAGTTCCAAATATCTCTCCAGAATTGTTGGATCAGTAACCATATTTTTAGAATCACCAAGTAATTTGAGGCAAAGAAATATGACATTTTTCAAGTCTATCCTGTGTCATTGTTAAATAATGAATGACAAGGACTGACATTTTATTTTGACAAAGGAAAAGATAATGTTATTAAAGAATACTCCAATATGTAATCTTTACACTTTAAAAACAATCACATGAAAATAATATATGTGATTGAAAGGACTGATGTATGAGAAGGATTATTCCATACAGAACCAAAGTGTGGTTTATTTGACAAATAGCAAATATGTCTGTAATTGGTGCTAAAAATTAATATTCCATACAAACAATCCCTTTCTCAGCCTGTGGAAAGTTTAATAAATCAGGTCAACCTGAAATAAGTGTATATGTATATAAAATCATGAAATTAAATAGGCCTCTGATGGACTTTCAAATGAGTGTTCTTACTGTTTAAAAGACGTTTATTTTAAAAACAGTATGCTGAACAAGAATCACAATTACCAAGATACACTCAGATTTTTCATTGGAAGGTTCTAGGATGCCATATAACTTAAAGTTTTCATTTTGAAGGTGAAGAAATTGAAGTAAAGTTAGCTGGCTGAGTTCTCTAAACAGTTTGTGACAGAGGCTAGTTTAGAATTTAGATCTCTTGTGACTTGATCTCACTCTCCTACTTTTTCATCTTCTCCTGTTCTTAGAAAATCTAATTATCTCCTAACCTTTTCCTTTGCTTTTAAAATTACTATATAAATATTACACATTTTAGTATGTTTTTCATACTGTTTATTTCCCTCTCAAAGAGAAAAAAAATCCTTCACTAAAAGCAATTAGTTAGCTAAACTAATGGAATTGTTGTTTTCTTCTCATGGGAAAGAATCCTGGACATTCAACACATATATATGACTAATATGGGTTTATATTTGAGGAATATATTAGATTAAAAACATAACTATTTTCAATTATCATTTTCTAGCTATAGAAACAATTATGTTAATATTTTCCAACATAAGTGCATTAAATATGGCCATGGGAGGTGCTTTCCTTTTCAACATTTCAAAGTAATAAACTATGGGAGCTATAGACATAATAGCCAAAAGTAAGATGGGAAAAAACCAAAAAAAAAAAAAAATAAAGAAAAAAACACCTTATAGTTTTACACATCATTGCTACATTTATTTCTTTTAGATACTATTTTATGTTATCCAGATGCAATTGAAACTAGCAGCTTCAAAATAACATTGATCTAACCTACTTCAAAAACATCTTTAAGTAAGCAGGTATTTGAGTATATTTTGACATACAGCTAAGGGTTATTACTTAAACCTCTTTTCATTTAACTTCTATACTGTCCTTAAAAAAATAGGAAACATATAAATAGTACTGTGATATCAGGAGAAGTAAGGAAGTCCTCCAGAACACTGGATAGACTTTAATGAAACTTAAAAGAAAACAAAAGGAATGGTGGTTCATAATGGACAGTTATAGCTAGATTGTGATCATACTTAGACAAAATGTAGAAATTTATGAGATCATAAAATCATTCGATCATTTGAGGAAATATGATTCCATCTTCAAATGGGAGGCTTATGTCCATTTTAAACTTTATGGTAATGGTGAATTTTAAATGGGGAAAGAGCTTAAATAGTGTATCCAACATTTAAAAATTGATAAATGTCCTTGATCTTAGGGATCATTAGTTATCAGTCTCTTTTATCTGTGTGACCTTGATTCAGTCAAAAGATGAAGCAAGAAGTACTCCCAAAGCTTCTATTAATCTTAACTTAATTGCCCTGGATTATTTATTTATTGGACTTTAACAGAATGTGACCTTGAAATCATGTAGCTTGAAAGAAATGCTATTAAAGGTATTCAACACTTAAAAGTTTCATGCATTCTTATATTATAATATTCTGTTAATTTCTAGATTAAATTTAAAAATACATTCACACATTTTGAAAAATAGTTTTATGGTTGCCTTTCTGACTCATAATTCCTATTCCTGTCCATTGATACTTCCTGTGAGTCTGTTTTCTTTATTTATAATTTCTCTGAATGGTGATGCAGAATTTTAAAAGTATAAAATAAGAAAATCAAGAATAAAACCAAGCTGCCACATTTAAGTTCAGAGAATATGTTTGATGTTATCATCTATTAAAAACAAGTGCTCATGAGCATGCGTTTTTATTGGACTCAATTGGCCTAGTCAAAATTAATGTATAACATTATAGTAACCCAAAAAGAAAAAAAGATATTTATATAAATTATAATATAAAGAAATAAGGAATTAAAATCCAATACCTTTCATGACACATTTCCCAAAATTTCCCCATCTATCCTTTCAGTTCCATGGGAGTATGTCTCGTCATCCAAGTTCTCTAAAATATTTCATCCAAAAAGTAGTACAAAGTAAAGAGGTTAGATGCAATGACATGTCAGTAGGAAAACAACAAGTATGGAGATCTTATAGAATCTGATATTTTGAGGGCTAAAAAATAATTTTACTCTGACTTCACCACTGCAACTCCAAAAGACTTAAGAATGTAATTGTGGGACCAACAAATATAATGAAATCACAGGGCACTTCAACTATTACTTCCTGATAGAAAGACTGAAGCCCCAGTGTGTGAAAGGTACTGTCCTTTAAATTTCTGTAAGCACATTATGAGTGAGAAAATGTCAAAGGCTAGCCCAAGGAAGGTTAAAATGCAGTCTCATCAGTTTCCTCCATCTTTCTCCCTCTCCACCTTTCTTTCTTCTTCCATCTCTAAGTGACCACCCATTTTATCTTTTTCCTTCATTCCTTCTTTCCTTACTTCCTTCCTTTCCTTCCATCTTTCTCTCTTCCTTCCATCTCTTTCTTTCTTTCTTTCTTTCTTTCTTTCTTTCTTTCTTTCTTTCTTTCTTTCTCTTTCTTTCTCTCTTTCTTTCTTTCTTTCTTTCTTTCTTTCTTTCTTTCTTTCTTTCTTTCTTTCCTTCCTTCCTTCTGTCTTTTTGATGCTCTGTCTTTGTCACTCTCCCTCTGTCTCCCAATCTCTGTCTGTCTCAGTCTCTGTCTCTCTGTCTCTCTCAGTCTCTGTTTCTGTGTCTCTCTCTGTCTCTCTCTCTTCCCAATCTCCTTTTCACCTTTGGATATGTGGCGCATAGCAATAGCAAGCACATTGTTAGTTGCTAAATTTACAAATAATATTGTCCCCAAAGAGCTTTTACGTCAACATACATAAAGTATGTCCAAAAACATATAAAGTTACCACAAGCTAAATTTAGGAGTGGTAAAGGGGAAGGCACTAGAAGTCAGAGGAACAAGGAAAGACTTCTTATGGTAGGTGCTACTTGTAGTAGTTTATGTGTATCTTGAAGGATATCAGGGATTTCAAGAGACAGAAATTGAGAATTGCCTTCCATATATGAGGCCACTAATTCAAATTGTACTACTTTAGTTTAAACCAATTAAAATATACATAATGTAGAAATATAGTTTCTCATACACAGGGATAATATACTTTTATTATTCATTTATGACTTCTGATTTTACTTATAGATTTCCCCCCCAAAATTTTAAAAATTCAGTTACAAAATTCTTGGATTACCATCACAATCTAGAAAACATAATTATACTATTTTAGCCAGAAGGAACAATGTTTTTTTTTTTCAGATTCTGAGATGCAAAATATAAATACTGTGCTACTGACACTCCAGGCTTTTCTAGAATCATAATGTAATTTCTAAGCAATACAAATAGTTTGGGATTATATTTAAACTTCAAAATTCTATCTAGGCTAAGTGCATTGGTATTTAAGAATAAAATCCTAAAAATGAACCCAGAAAAGCTGTAGTCTACAATTTCCTCTTCTAACCTGTAAATTTTCTTAGCAAAAATAACTCGAAAATAAGTCAGATTCTGTTAATGAAAACTTCCCTGGGAATAGATTAGATAGACAAAAGGTCAAGGCTTGGCCACCCCAGAGAGCAATTGAACATTTGTCTCTCCTGTACTTTTTAATGATGGGAATTTGCCCAGCTTGCTTTATGGCCTAGTAACCAGAATACAGCATAAACATCTTTAATCAATTATTGAACTAGAAAGGTGTTAACTAAACAGAATACTAATGATTAGATCAGCATCTTTTTTGGCTCCAGGGACAGAGGTAAAACGCCCTTATCATGAGTAAACAAAGGGGCATCAAGGGTGATTGTGAGAAAGGAATGGTGAGAGGAATGTATCTGATAGATGCATGGTTTGGTGATAGGAACAGCTGTTGCTGCTCAACTTAGATAAATGTCATGATATCCACCCGTCAATAATTTATAAATAGTTTGGAAATTTGAAGCAGTGTAACAATGTATTATACTGAGGAAGTACCTTGGTAAAACAAATTCCTTCTCCTGGCTGTTTATCACAGTGAATCACTTGGGAGACTGAGGAAGTAAACTAACAGAAGAGGGAAAAATCTCTGAGACATTTATAAGGGCATGACTATAGAAATAGATATTCAACATTTTTACTTTCTTTTTACCTTTTTTCCTATGGCTCAAGATTTTTTACCTGGGGAAAAATAATTAAGGAAGTTCTAGTAAAGATGATTAGATACTAAGAAATGGGTCATTCACTCAAACAACAAAGATTCACAAAGAGGGGTGTAGAGCAAAGATGACAGAGAAAAGCACAAACTTGCTTGAACTCATCCTCCAACCATCTCCAAATACCTGTAAAAATGACTAAACACATTTTAGAGCTACAGAACCCACAAAATGACAGAGTGAAATACATCTCCAACTGAAATCAACCTGCAAGACAAAAAGAACTGTTTATCACACAGGGTTGGGAGGAGAGCCCAGTCACACACTGCTGTGCCAATACAGACTGAACACCTAAGGGGACTGAATTGCTGGCAGCTGTGGTGATTTCTGGGCCTCTCAACCCACAAACTCCAAATAGAAAATAAAAGGTCAGTAGAAAGCCCTGTAGGATCTGGGTAAGAGAGGAGTGCTGTCTGGCCGCTGCCTCCAGGGCAGCAGAGGTGGTGATGGCTTCAGTGGCAGCAAGAGTATCAGCAGCAGTCACGGTTGCTTCCTGAGTTCCAGGCCCACAGATACTGGGGGGAACAAGCACCTGATCCAAGAGTAATTACAGGAATCTCTTTTCTGGTGCTGAGGAAGCAATCTCATGCTTTGCCCTCTTTGGATCTGTGTCGCAGTCTTGGGTGGTGGTCTTGGAGTGAGGAGAAATACTGACATGGAAGAGCTTGTGGTGGCTGTGGAGAGGAGGTCCTCCTCACAGTACTGAAGAAAGTGCCTAGAAATAGCTCTGACAACAATTTCACAAAAACCCAGAAATTTGGAACACAGCACTCTCCTCTCTGAAAGCAAAGTTCTACTGTGGTAAAGAGCTCAAGTGCCAAGTAATTGTCTGGGAAAATGAGCAAATAAAGGAAAAGACATCATACTATAAAGTTTTTCTTTGGTGACAAAGAAGATTGAAGCATAGAGCCAAAAGATGACATCAAAATCAAAACTCTTGCAATAAAAGTCTCCAAGAAAGAGCAGCCCGCTTCCCCTACTCCAGGATGGGGGGTGGATTTGGCTGCCTCCCCTTGCTGCCGTCTCTACCCGGCTCTGCCGTCACCTGCTGAGTGGACCCAGCCTGGTTTGCAGCCCGGTAGGGAGGAGTGGAGCTCGTCCCTTCAGGAGCAGTCAAGGCCCCTCCAGCAGAGCCTGCCCACAGCCCTAAGAGGAGGAGGCGGCAACGGCAGTGGCAGCTGAGGGGTGAAGGAGAAAATGAGCTGCACAATTGAAAAAGTCCTTACAGATGCTAAAGCACTTCTTGAATGATTAAGAGACCAAGACAATGCAGCAGAATCTCTGATTGAACAAACCACAGCTCTCAACAAGAGAGTAGAAGCAAAGAAACAGTATCAAGAAGAAATTCAAGAACGTAATGAGGCTGCAAGACACTGACAAAGATCTACATTAGTTATGGGAATTCAGCAAGAAAACAGACAAATCAGAGAATTGCTGCAAGACAATAAATAATTACGTACATCTCTTGAAGAACATCAGTCTGCTTTAGAACTCATAATGAGCAAGTACCGAGAGCAGATGTTTAGGTTGCTAATGGTCAGCAAAAGGATGACCCAGGTATTATAATGAAGCTAAAGGAGCAACATTCCAAGACTGACCATGGTACACCGTCACAACCCTGAAGGAATCTTTCTTGGTGCATCTCAATGAATCCTTGAAGCAATTCAACTTGAACTGAAGAGAAGGCAATTGGAAGCAAATCTGAATGAATTATAAGTACATGTGGACCAGATTACTGAAATGGCAGCAGTAATGAGGAAAGCTGTTGAAATTGATGAGCAGCAGGGTTGCAAGGAGCAGGAACGGATTTTTTAGCTTGAACAAGAAAACAAAGGCTTGAGAGAAATCCTTCAAATAACTCGAGAATCATTCCTGAGTCTCAAGAAAGACTATGCATCAGAGACTACATCTTTGTCAGCTTTGGTAACTAACAGTGATTTGAGCCTGAGTAAGAGCTAAAGAACGTGGAAAATCACTGAGCTTCTATTGCATATCTCCTAATAAGGAACCAGGGTGTACTCTAAAAAGTTGTTAATGAATTGAATACCAGAAAAATCACAATCTTAAATCAGCCCTTCACTTCATTCTTTTATATTATGTATAGCATACTGGCAAATGGGATTTTAAAAAGATATTAGCAGAAGATCAATATTTGGTTGTCATTGACTTTATTATTCCTATTAAATTTTTTAATGGGAAAGTGGAAACTTTAAGCCATTGTTATTAGGTAAACAAATAAAAAGTTCTCACATATAGAAACTGCTGATCATACTAGGCCCCTGCCAAACTGTTATTTTTCTTAACATTTTTATCCAAATATTAAATATGTATAAAGTTCTACATAGAATTTATGCATATACCATTTTTAATCCACATTTTCTTAGCTTGGACTTAATAAAAAGAGAAATGTGTCCATTCCTAAATTTGATCTCTATTTGATATGAAGGCTAGCAAATGGTATTATATTTACATCTAGTAGCCCTACCTTTACATTGAAGAAATGCCTTTCAGGGGCGGCTAGGTGGTGAAGAGGGTAGAGCATTGGCCCTGGAGTCAGAAGGACCTGAGTTCAGATCCAAACTCAAACATGAACAAAAACCTAGCTTCGTGACCTTCGGCAAGCTCCTTAACCCCAATTGCCCTCCAAAAAGCAAAAAAAAAAATGCCTTTCAAATATGTCAAGATTATTAAAAAAAAACTTTTAAAAGATTGCTGATGCTTTGATTTTGTGGCATAGGCCATAAATTGGATATGTGTTTGTTCTTCAAGCCTAGATACTGAGAGGTGCTTTTGTTTTTAGCCAGCACCATACCATAGGTGATCACTAAATTTTGGTTAATAACTGTGCATAACTTACTGAAGGTGAAGAAATGTAGAAACTACCTTTTCAGTAATGAAAAAGAAAGCTATATTTTCTGAGAAAGAAAACAATATAGAAGACAAGATTATTCAGTATGTCGAACTACTACTTTAGAGGGGGGAAAAGGAAATTCCTGAATAAATATTAATTTGGTCAGGTTTGGTTTCTGGTTGATTTTAAGAATATTAACCTATCTATTACCCAGCTGTCCCAGCTGGAAGGCCTTATATAGGAAGGCAGGAATAAAAGGGATTGGATGTGTGCAAAAAAAAAAAAAAAAAAAAAAAAACTGAACCAGTGTATTTATTTTAGCCTTGTTAATAATAAATGTTGTCAATTTTCATCTGGTATATAAAAAGAAAACTGTATTTCTCAATAAACACTTGTTTTTCTTCATATATGCCAACAGGAACAAAGAAACTCTAATTGTGGGTCTCTCTGAATCTGCCCTTGAACTTAGGCCTTTATACTGAAACAGATATTTGGCAATAATTCATTTTCTTGGATTTTACATAAACTGCAAGTTATTTACTACCACCATGTGAATTTTCAAAACAGAAAAACAAGTAAAGAAGTAATAGAAGTAGACAGTAAAGTAGAAACTAAATTTTCTCAAACTAACAGATTGCAAATTCGATTTAGATCATCTGTTGAAGAAATGCTATTCTTAAAAACTATTAGTGTGCAAAGACACACATATTGCTATGACTAAAAAGCAACAAATATTTACTTAAACTTACCTTCCCCAAAATTGGTTGTTTCTTTTTATTTAAAATAAAACCGAAGGGGGTGGAGCCAAGATGGCTGAGTAGAAATAGGGCTTCCAAGTTGCTGTGCCCCACACCACTTATAAAAAATGTAAAAGGGGAATCTGAACAACTTCTGGAACCCCAGCACCCACAGAATGACACAGAGAAGCTAACCTCCTGTTGAGGACAGCCCAGCAGCCCTGCAGGAAAGGGCAGCGCAGCACACTGAGAGCAGGCAGCACATCACACTGGGAACCGACAATGCAGGGCTCTGGGAGCCAAGGCCATGCCCCTTTGAGCTGCGGTTTTAGGACCAGAGCGCCCAAGCCAGAAGCTGGCTGGAGGGACCCCAGAACACTGGCGACTGTGGTGATTACAGAATTATCAGCACATATATGCCTAGGACAAAGTGAGATGTTAGTGCCCTATGGACTTTGGGACCAGTATTTAAGGAGACACGGCTTCCTCCCATGGGGGCAGAAACCTGCTGAGGAAACACAGCACAGAGGCCATTTTGCAGCATCAGTGGCAGCTCCAGCTCCTGGTCTCCTAAATGTAGAGAGATCCAGCAATCAGTCTTGGGGTTAATCACTCTTACTTTAACCTGCTTGGATCTGGATTTTGGTCTGGGCTGGAGGTTTGGGGTGGGTATCCAATTTGCCTGAGCAGGTTGAGGCTTTACAGAGGTCACCAAACCTCTGGAAGTTGTGAGGATCCCACCTTTGGGACTGAAGCTCTCCTCTCTGGTGGCAGAGGCCTACTGTGGAAACAAGCCCCAAAACCAAGTAATTAAGTGGCAATATGCCTAGGAAAAGGACACAAAATAAACAGAAAAATGCAACATTAGATTCCTATATGGGGGGCAAAGAGGATCAAAGCATGGAACAGGAGGAGGTCTGTGAGGTCAGAACTCTTGCACCAAAAGCCCAAATAAAAATACAAGGTGGCTACAGGCCATAGAGGACCTTAAGAATCAGATTAGAGAAATGGGGGGTATATTGGGAAGAGAAATGAGAAAGATGCAAGAAAAGGATGAAATGACAGTCAACAGCCTGACTGAGGAAAATAACAACTTAAAAATAGACTAACTCAAATGGCAAAAGAAGCTCAGAAAGGCAATGAGGAGAAAAATGCCTTAAAATTCAAATTTGCCAGATGGAAAAAGAATCTCAAAAGCTCACTGAGGAGAATAATTCCTTCAGAATTAGACTGAAGCAAAGGAAGCTAGTGACTCTATGAGAAATCAAGATGCTGTTAAACAGATCCAAACAAATGTAAGAATAGAAGGCAATGTGAAATATCTCATGGGAAAAACCACTGACCTGGAAAATAGATTCAGGAGAGATAATTTAAAAATTATTGGACTACAAGAAAATCATGATCAAAGAAAGAACCTAGAAAGCATCCTTCAAGAAATTCTCTAGGAAAATTGCCATGCTGTTTTAGACCCTGAGCGGGAAATAGTGGTTGAAATAATCTAGCAATTGCCTCCTGAAAAGGATCCCAAAAAGAAAACTCCTAGGAATGTTATAGCCAGGTTCCAGAACACTCTGATCAAGGAGAAAATACTACAAGCAGCCAGGAAGAAACAATTCCAATATTGTGGAAACACAATCAGAATAGCACAGGACCTGGTAGGTTCTACACTGGGGGATGAAAGGGCATGGAATATGATATTCCAGAGGGCAAAAGTCCTGGGATTGAAACCAAGGGTCACCTACGCAGCAAAACTGAGCATCTTGTTCCAGGGGAAAATATGGTCATTCAGTGAAATAGAGGACTTTCAAGCATTCTTGATCAAAAACGCAGAGTTGAATAGAAAATTTTGACATTCAGACACAAGAAGCAAGATATGCTTGAGAAGTCAATCAGGGAAAAGAAATAAAAAGGAACTTATCAACTTTGAACTATTTACAGTCCTACATGGAAAAACAATAACTGCATGTCGTGAAACCTTTCTCATTATGAAAATAATTGAAGAACGGTATATGGACATTTGAATATATATGTGAATGTGTTTATATATGTTTACTGGTATACATGGATAGAGGGCACAGGTTGAATTTGATGGGAAGGGATGATGCTTAAGGGGTGAAGTTAAGAGGTAAGTGAGGAAAGTGACAAGAGGAGATGGGGAGAGACAGGGTAGGGTAAACTATCTCATGTAGAAGAGGCAAGGGGAAGTACTTGCAAGGGAGTGGAAGAACAGGAAGGCAAAAAGGCAAAACCTTATTCTCATTGAATTTGGGTCAAGGGGAGAATCACATACATACTAAATGGGATATCTCACCCTGCAGAAGAATAGGGGGAAGGAGGGTGAGAAGGGGGAGGATGGAGGGGAGGGCTTTCTAGGGGGAGGGCAGTTTGAAAATACCCACTTTTAAAGAGGGACAGGATCAAAGTAGGAAATGGACTAGGTGGGGGATAGGATGGGTGGGTGGGAAATATAAGCAGTCTTTTACAATATATCTACTATGTTAATGTTTTGCATAGCTATCCATGTATAACACATACTGAATTGCTGACCTTCCCAGAGGGAGTGAGTGACAAGGGAGGAAGGGAATGGATCTGAAATTCGAAGTCTTAAAATTAAATGTTTCAAACGTATATAAGTACTAATATTAATACTATTTTGCATGTAATTAGGAGGTAAGACATTCAGGCCTTGGTGCTCAGAGATTCACCTTGTCCTAATGGCAAAGTCAAAGGGGTTATGGGAGAAGATATGGGAGAAAGCAGATTGGGTGAAGGGATATCTAGTGGGACTGCTATTCTGGGGTGGTGGGTAAGGAAAAAATGGGGGAAATTGTAAATCAAAATCTAGTGGAAGTGTATGATATAAACCAGAACTTAATAAAGCATTCATTAAAAAAAAAATAAAGTAAAATAAAATAAGGCCCTATTCCACAGGCCTTAGTGAAGATTTTCAATAAAAAAGATATTTTTGGCTTAAAATTATTTGGTAGGGGCGGCTAGGTGGCGCAGTGAGTAGAGCAACGGCCCTGAAGTCAGAAGGATCTGAATTCGGATCCGGCCTCAGAAACCTAAGGCACACACAAACAAAAACCTAGCTATGTGACTTTGGGCAAGTTACTTTTGCCCTCCCAAAAAAAGAAAAAAAATTATTTGGTAACACTCTTCTATCTTACTTTGAACAAAAAACAATACTTGACTTGGTGGCAGATTTCACTAGATAATTTTGATTTCATCCAATTTAACTTAATAAAATGAAACAAGTTGCACTGTTAAGATTTAGTATGTGGCAATCTTGAGGCAGCTATTATTAAAAAATGATTAATGGCTATTTTTTTATTAAAATTGAGATTTAATGTGTCTCTCTTGTCCATCATAGACATATTATATTTTTGAGACTTAATTTTAGAATTTGCAGAGTTTCATTTTGAGTAGTAAGTTTTTGTTATATATGCATTATTTTTGTAATCCAGAAGCTTGAAATGTGTATTTGAAATTTGTACTGTATAATTTTATCAATAAAGATGATTGATAAAATTAAACAATTTTTTTAAAAAGTCTCCAAGGGGTGGCTAGGTAGTACAGTGAGTAGAGCGTCGGTCCTGGAGTCAGAAGGACCTGAGTTCAGATCCGACCTCAGACACCTAACACACAAACAAACAAAAACCTAGCCATGTGACCTAGGGCAAGTTACTTAACCCCAATTGCCCTCCAAAAAAAAAAAGTCTCCAAGAAATATATGAACTGGTCAAAGGTGATGGAGGAGCTTAAGAAGGATTAGGAAAAACAAGTATGAGAAGTAGAGGAAAAATTGGGAAGAGAAAGGAGTGTGATGCTAGAAAAAAAAATAAAAAATTAGTCAAACGTTTGCAAAAGGAGTCCCAAAAAATACTGAAGGAAATAATACCTTCAAAATAGACTAACTCAAATGACCAAAGGGGTCTAAAAAGTCAATGAGTAAAAGAATGCCTTAAAAAAGCAGGACTGGCCAGGTGTCCTGCTGAGGACAGCCCAGAAGCCCAGATGGAAACAACCAGTGCAACGCTCTGGGGGTTGCCAGCACAGGGCTCTGGGAGCTGGCTGCACAACACTCTGGGAGCCGAGCACTGGGTTGTGTGAGCCACAGTTTTAGTCCCAGGACAGGCAGGAGGGACCCCAGAACACCAGCAGCAGTGGTGATTCCAGGATTATCAACACAGATATGCCTAGGACAGAGTGAGAGGTTAGTGCCCTATGGACTTTGGGACCAGTATTTGGGGAATGGGTCAACTTCTTCCCCTTGGGGCAAGAAGCAGCTGAGGAGCACCGAGACAGAAGCCATTTTGTAGTTTCAGGGGCAGCTTCATCTCCTTCCTCTGTGAACTGTAGGGAGTGGTCTGGGGGGGGTTCTAGGGTGGGTATCCAGCTTGTCAGGGTGAATGGAGGCAACAAATACCTCCCAACCAATACCTATGGAAGTTGTGAAGACCCCAACATTTGGGACAGATGCTCCCCTGTCTGGTGGCAGAGTCCTACTGTGGCAACAAGCCCCAAAATCAAGTAATTAAGTGACAACATGCCTAGGCAAAGCAAGCAAAATAAAAAGAAAAATGCAACATTAGACTCCTAATTTAGGGGCAAAGAAGATCAAAGCATAGAACAGGAGGAGGTCTGAAGTTCAGAACTCCTGCACCAAAAGCCCCAAATGAAAATACGAGCATGTTACAGGCCATAGAGGTCCTTAAGAAGGATTATAAAAACCAAATAAGAGAAGTGGAGGAAAAATTGGGAAGAGAAATGAGAAGGATACAGGAGAAGTATGAAATGAAAGTCAGCAGCCTGACTGAGGAAAATAATACCTTAAAAATAGACTATCTCAAATGGCAAAGGAAGCTCAAAAGGGCAATGAGGAGAAGAATGCCTTAAAAAGCTGAATTTGCCAGATGGAAAAATAAACTGAAAAGTTCACTGAGGAGATTCATTACTTCAGAGTTAGACTGGAGGAAATGTAAGCTACTGACATTATGAGAAATCAAGATGCTGTTAAGCAGATCCAAACAAATGAAAGATTAGAAGACAATGTGAAATATGTCATGGGAAAAACCACTGACCTGGAAAATAGATCCAGGAGAGATAATTTAAAAATTATTAGACTACCTGAAAGCCATGATCAAAGAAAGAACCTAGATATCATCCTTCAAGAAATTCTCAAGGAAAATTTCCCTGATGTTTTAGACCCAGAGGGCAAAATAGAGGTTGAAAGAATCCATCAATTACCTCCTGAAAAAGATCAAAAAAAGAAAACTCCTAAGAATAGTATAGCCAGTTTCCAGAACATCCAGATCAAGGAGAAAATACTACAAGCAACCAGGAAGTAACAGCTTCAATATTGTGGAAACACAATCAGAATAGTCCAGGACCTGGCATCTTCTACACTGAGAGATTGAAGGGCATGGAATATGATATTCCAGAGGTCAAAAGAGCTGGGATTAAAACCAAGAATCGCCTACCAAGCAAAACAGAGTATCATGTTTCAGGGGAAAGTATGGTCTTTTAGTGGAATAGAGGACTTTCAAGCATTCTTGAGGAAAAAAAACAGAGTTGAATAGAAAATTTGACACAAGAAGCAAGAGATGCTTGAGAAGATAAACAGGGAAAAGAAATCAAAAGGTACTTATCAAAGTTGAACTATTACATTACAACTTAGAAAAACAATAATTGTAACTGATGAAACCTTTCTCATTTTGAAAATATTTGAAGAAGGGTATATGGGCATATGAGTACATATGTGAATTTGTGTATAAAGGTTTACAGGTATACATGGATAGAGGGCAAGGTCAAATTTGGTGGGAAGGGATGATACTTAAGGTGTGAAGTTAAGAGGTGAGAGAGGAATGTGGGGAGAGGAGATGGGGAGGGACAGGGGTGGGTAAATTATCTCATGTAAAAGAGGCAAAGGGAAGTAGTTGCCGGGGAGGGGAAGAATAGGAAGGCAAAAAGGTAAAACGATATTCTTATTGAATTTCCCTCAGGGTGAGAATGACATACATACTAAATGTGATATCTCACCCTGCAGGAGAGAAGGAGGAAGCGGTACGAGAGGTTGGAAGTACCCACTTTTGAAGACATACAGGATAAAATTAGGGAATGGACCAGGTGTGGGGTGGGATGGGTGAGAGTGAAATATAAGCAATCTTTTACAATATATCTACTGTGGTAATGTTTTGCATAGCTATACATGTACAACACATACTGAATTGCTTATCTTCCCAGAGGGAGTGAGTGACAAGGGTTTAAGGGAATGGATCTGAAATTCAACGTTTTAAAATTAAATGTTTCACATATTAAAAAAAAATAGAAGGAACAAAATGGAAGATAATAATTTTATAAGAAATCAAGATGTTATAAATCAGATTCCAACGAATGAAAAAATATAGAAGACAATGAGATATATCTCATTGGAAAAACCACTGACCTGGAAAAGAGATCCAGGAGAGATAATTTTAAAATTATTGGACTACCTGAAAGCAATGATAATAAAAAAGCGCCTAGTTATCTGCTTCCAAGAAATTATCAAGGAAAACTACCCCGATATTTTAGATTCAGAGAGTAAAATGGAAATTGAAAGAATGCATCAATTGTATCTTGAAAAAGTTCCCCAAACATAAACTCCTAGTATTATAACCAAATTCCAGAGTTCCCAGCTTCAAAAAGAAAATATTACAAGAAGTCAAGAGGAAACAACTTAAGTATTATGGAATCATAATCAGGATAACAAAAAATCTAGCAACTTTTACATTAAGAGATGGAAGGCCTTGGGATATGATATTCCAAATCAAGAATCACCTACCCTGTCAAACATAATATAATGTATCAGAGGAAAATACAAACATTCAGTGAAAAAGAGGACTTTCAAGCATTCTTGATGAAAAGACCACAGAAATACTAGAGAAATTTGTATTTTCAAATACAAGAAGGAACAAAAGCATGAAATGGTAAATCGGAAATAGAAATCATAAGGAACCTATTAAAGTTGAACTGTTTACATTCCTACATGGAAAGATTATATTTGTAACTTCTGATATAAATGTGCGTGTATATGTATACCTATACACATATGTATCTATACATGTATGCATACACACATACATACATGTATGTATACACAAATATATACATGTATGTATGCATATGTATGTATACATGCATATATGTCTATGTGTATTTATATATACATTTATCTACATATGATTGCATGTATTTATGTATGTTGCATTGTGTATTTATGTATATGTATGTAGTATGTATGTGTATGTAGACATATGTATATGTGTATGTGTGTTTATGTGTGACTATTTATACATAGAGAACACAGGGTGAGTTGAATAGGAAGAGATACTATTATAATGGTAAGCAGAATTGTACTTTGCTCCTTTTTTAATGTTTTCTGTAATGGCAAGCAAAGTAGCACTTATTCTCATTTTTTCTGCTATTCAAGTACCCTTAATCTCTTTCCTATGATTGTATTCTTTGTTGTAAACAATAAACATTGTGTTGCCCTTAATAGGCCTAAGGGAGTTTGTAGTCCTTCCCTGTCCTTAATAGGCCTAATGTCATCACATGAAGCCTTAAGTGGGA